>CABFVX010001727.1:109493-145704 GCA_902151425.1 Timema shepardi
TTTACAAATATATTTCTACATAACAAATTTAATATAAGGCTAAGGAAATAATAATATTAAGTGTTCTTTTTTATTTTCAACTAACAATTACTATATTAACTAAAATACAAGGTTATTTTGCTTGATTTTCTAAAATAATAAAACCCATGTACATGTGCATTAAGGCATATTGTAAATCACTCAGTGCTTCCAATATGATTTTTGGAACCTACTTTTCACTTAACTCTCTTTCAATTTTTTTAAAGTTTATTTTCGATGTAGGTTCATTAAATAAGGATATTAGCAAGTTGTCAGAGTTGAATGAAATTTACTTTTTAAAACATTTATGGAAGAAAATGTTTGTTCACACACACACACACACACACACACACATATATATATATGTGGAGCCGAATCTACACACAATCCTTAAATCAAGATCTTGAAACTCAGGAAACTATCCTTTAGGGGTGTATTAGGAGCACTGGGTGATCTACAATGTTCCTTAAACCTAGCACAAAGTCCAGAGTGATTTTGGATTTATAATCTCTCTATTTGAAGGGATGGATAATATTTATATGTATGAGACTCTGAAAGAAAAAATTGATTTATAATACTAAGGGTATGGCCAGACTGAGCGAGCATGTGAGCGACTAAAGAATAAACTAGAACACATTGGTTGTAATGAAAGGTGGCCAGACTGGAGCAAGCGACCGAGTGCATGTGTGCGCTTGAAAGATTTCTATCTTTCAAGCGGTTGTATTTTTCAAGCACGTGTGCTTGAGCCAGAACAGTCTAGTTTACAGGCGCTAGGCAATATTATTATATGTTGGTTCATTGAGTGCTAGGAAAACTTCTCAATTTGACTATTTTATAACTATCGATAGGCTTGGCACACTTTCTACTAACGGACTAATTTAATTGGAAAGATCATAAACTATGTGTGTGTGTGTGTGTGTGTGTGTGTGTAAAAAAAGTGATATGTTAAAATACTTCAATATTATAATCAAAGTAGGCCTTTACAAATAAGAACCACCATTTGCGTGGAGAGAAGATGGGAAAACCACAGTAATAAATCACTTGTCAAAAACCATCCTTATTTCACTTAGCCAAGATTCGAACCTTTGACTCCTTGTCAACAACTATCGAGAGCTATCTGCTAATCAAGTGCTCGCTTGCACACTCACTAGTTTGGCCATGTAGTCGCTCGCTTTTCAGTCTGGCCGAACCCTAAGTTACTCGTTTCAGAAGTAAAATAAAATATAATTAAAAATGATTCAAATAAATATGTAACTGCTGTTTCGTATTTTAATTAATCCACGGTAAAATTACTGTATTTTCTTACAATTTTCTGAATAGTTGTTAAATGTTGCAAAATAGTTTTATTTTTAATGTAAAACTATTGAATTAATACATTATAAGAAATACATTAGCGACAGCTGGTGAGTAATTCAAAATGTCTTGGTGGATCACTGTTTGGCCCGTGGGCCAGGGGTTGGTCATCCCTAAGCTATATTATTAAAGACATTAATGTAACCTCATGCTACAAACCAACTTTTTTTTTTGCACCACGTCTTACTACCCGTTTGGATTATACACTTGTGTACTAATTATGCTAATTGTTTTAGGGATTAGGGAGGTTATATTTATAGGAAATGTACCTGCATTTGTGTGAAGGGAGAGATGAAGTGTACCCACATTTGTGTGGAGTCGGAGAGTAAAATCATTTTGGAAAACCACACCTTAGTACACCTGACCGAGGTTCGAACCCAATTTCCCCATCATCAGCGATCCAGTATTTTATGAGTGATACCCTAGACCATGTGGCCATCAAAGTGGGTAATGTAGATCTAATTCTAGAGCAAACCCAATAGTCAAGCCCAATCAATGACAATTCCAAGAGAAATAGATGGTATCTCTACCCTCCCCCCTACCCGCAAAAAAAAAACGTGCTTGGATTGAAAATATGAAATCAAGAAGAAATATTGTCAATAATGTTGACTTGAATTTAATATTTTGCATGCCTTGAATTTTACTGATGAATAAAGTCTTCAACCCAAGGGTAATATGGCTGCCCTACCCATAAGGGGCCATCCATATATCGGGTAACACTGTTGCATGGGGTGGGGGAGGGGAGGAGGGTCAAAAAAGGTAATAAAAAAAGTGTTTCGTGGCTTATGGATGACCTCTAGGTGTCGCTACAACTGAGAGCTGGCGCTAGGGTTAAAATGTGGCTTCAATCGAGGCTTGGTGAGTAGCATCCAACGGGATTAACTACAGTTACTAAGATACTCAAAGATGTAGTATGCGCATGGGCGTCACTAGCTCTTATTTAATAGGGGGAAAGAAATAACCAGTGTCCTACTCTGTTTTTTTTAGAGGGTGGTTTGGAGGATATCTGCTTGCCATGGCTCGCGGTGAACCTCCCCTTCCCCTCTTCCAAGGGTGTCATCAATAATTTTTATAACAATTCCCTGTGTCAAATATTTTTACGCTTTCATTTTTTTTATGTGAGGTATTTAACATGCACTTTCTAAACCGACTGAATTTATCAGCACACGAGAATTTCTATGAGCGAGAGCGAATGGGCATACCAATTTTGCAGGTAGAGTTATTTTCCCATGCTTTCCAGGGTTTTTTTGCTTGCCACAATTGACATAGAACCGATGACTTTACTTCCCCTCTGAAGGAAGTTGCGCTGCAGATTTTTATCACTCAAGAAAAATCCATTAACCTTGGGTAGGTTTGAACTCAACATCATTGTTAAAAAGTGGCATCCTAGACAGTACACATGGTTCCTGGACATGCGCAAGGTCTAAGCAAGTCTTGACAATAATAAGTAGCTAGTGGGTCATTTCAGCAATGCTCTAGAATGTAGATAACGCGCTGAAATGTATTCAAAACTTTTTGTTGAAAAAAGTTTTATAGAATGATACCCCATTCAACGTTCTAGTTATAGTTTATTTGTCACAGGTCATCAACTTTACACAGATTTTGGGCTTTCGGTGTTTAATAATTCAAGGAAAAATGTATAATTTTCCCCTGGTAAAAAGATCATAACTTTAAAACCACCCTGTATTTCAGCTCTCTATATGTCTAACTCAAAATAATTTTTATAGGAATGTAACAGTTTCTTTAATTTCTTAGATAAATATCAAGATAAATACTTTATTTAGACTACACTCATAAACCAATCATGGTTTCCATGGTGATGTAAACAAAGAATGATTATTAAGATGAGCCACTGATCGCAAAGCAGAAAAGATGGAAATTGTTAGGAAAATTGTGTTTTCGTTAGAAGCTACTCTTTTTTGCCGACATCCTGGACCCCTAAAAATCGAAATAAGTGTTCTTTTGTCAAAAATCAGTAAATCTGTTTCCTTGTAATTTCAATTACTGGAAATTGGCATATCATATTTTGTATATATATACAAGATAAGTATTTTTTTTCAGCGACATGCCTACTGCCCTGGTTAATTGTTGGGTTGCTAAATGTCTAGAAATTATTATTATTATTAAGTTATTATTATTTACTTTTTTTTTCTTACTACCCATTCAGGTTATACGCTTTTAAGTACTAATTACACTAATGGATTAGGAATTGGGAAGGTTGAATTAGAGGAAGTGAACCCGCATCTGTGTGGAGGGAGATTGGAAAACCATTTAGGAAAAACCACCCCCAGTTCACCCGACCGAGATTCGAACCTTGATCTTCCCGTCCTCAGCAGTCGAGCTCATCACGACTAGTGCCTTAGCCAACTACGCCACCGAAACACACACAAAAATACAAATTATTTAAAAAAATTGTGAGTCTAAAATTTTAAAAATCTCTTTAAAATCTCATGTAAAATAACGCAAATTTAAACAATTGAAACAATTTTTACCAAACCAAAAGTCAATGTCAATAAATTTAGAAAAAAACTGCTTTATTTATGGTTTTAACAAGACCAAAATAAATACACAAGGAAATAATTTAACTACTCACCGCCATTTTGGTACTTAGGTACATTTTAAAATATATATTTATTCTGTGTTTATTCAGGCAACAAAGCTGGGTGGACCCATGTCAAGATATTTACAAGGGAGATAGAAAGTATTAGCATGGTAATAGTGAGTAGAATGAGAGTTCCGAATGATAAAGTGCATTTTGAAAATAAGCCAGCAAAGAAAGAGAAATGAAAGGGAGGGATTGGAAAGAAGGGGGCTTTCAATCACCAACTTCTTGAGACCAGCATAGCTGGAGGTAAGCACAAACTTGATTTTTGTGGCAAAAGTGACAGATTAAAACTATTAGTCAAGAACTTTTCAGCTGTGGTCAAAAAGTGGCGGGCAGACGCAAAAGGCTCGGCGGGCACCCACAGGCATAAGGTTGGGGACCAATCGACTACCAAACTATTGGTTTGGTTCTGAATCTGGGTGTGGGTATGAACAGTGTTTAGTGACTTGTGTTGTTCCGAATCTCGGTGTGGATATTAAGAGTGTTTAGTGAGTTGCGTTGGTGCCAAATGTGGGTGTGGATATGAACAGTGTTTAGTGACTTGTGTTGTTCCAAATGGTTTAAAAAGCTGTCAAACTTTCAATCAAGCACTCTAGACATTAGGCCAGTCGCAGTCAACATTATTCCAACTTTTAGAATTTTGAAATTTACAGTAGGTCTACAAGTTACCCTATCTTCCCATCAGTCAACACTTAACGGTTGAGTTATTTATGTCTAGGATTGAATGCTCCTTGATTAATGTAGGTAGCAACCCCAGTTACTAAAGTCTAGGACTCTTATTTTATGGAGCTAGCAATCCCTTTATTAAACTTGCCCTTAATGAGAAGTACATTAGAGATTTTAAAAACAAACCTGAGATCCCTTTTCCCCCAGGATTATGTATTTAATTCATGCAAGTAAATAATTTTCGTCTGAATTATCAACTATAACTGCGACTACAGTAAACTCAATGATTGCCCATACTCAGGTTATCTGTGAGCGGTTTTGCAAAATATTACAGTAAAGGCTACAGTAGTTTTAGTATTTTTTCAATAAGTAATCAGCAGTAAAAATATTATGATGAACAAAGCTTAACACATTTTTTGCTATAACCACAACCCCTAACACGTGTAACCAGGGCTATGGAATCAGGATTGTAAGCAATTTTGGATGGAATCGGAATCAATAAAAATGCACTGACACAGAATCAGACTTCATCTTCAAATTATATTTCCACAGCTCTGCTCAAGGCATCCTTTCCAGTCCCGTGAAAAATCAGAATTGTCTTTAAAAAAAATATCAACAATATGTTGACAAAAGCAGTTAAAAGAAAACATGATTAGACCTACTTCTCAAAACAGATTTAGGATAAAATATTAACATACAAGATCAAATGTAAATTCATGCATAGTTACATAAAATAAGACTGTTTTAAATTATTATCCATGATATAAATACAGTTCAAATGCAAACATTAAAAAAAAAAAATTTGTAGTACCTATTCGATTAATTATCAGTGCATTCTTCTGTAACAATTAAACCCAATAGTCGGGAGTTCACTGTAACCCATTAGCAAACCCAATAACTAACTTGCTAACTTGCAGTGTTGCCAACAACTATATAAGTATTGAAGCTAGATTAGTATCAGATTGTCGCTAAACAAAAAACAAAAAATCATCAGATTTATCACCAAACCAAAAATGCAACCACTAATCTGAACTGAATGTAAGATACATCAGTGGATTGAGGTGGTCCCCAGATTCGGAACGATGTCATTGAGATTTGTGAATAACAGAGAGAGTTTAGAGCTCTTCTGTAGACCGAAGCAATGCATTATGTGTTTTTGCAATACGGCAGTTCAAAAATCAAAATTCACCAGCATTAAAATCTAAAAACTAAAATTAGTCGGTTCATAACCGTAAAAGTCGCTAAATCGGCAACACTGCTAACAAGTTTGTTTGATAGTAAAGCAGGTCATAGTTTTCCGTGATGCCAAAATTAACCACAAGTGCGCATTATTTAAAAAATATATTAATGACAGATTATCCCACCTTTTTTATTTTTACATGTAAGTATAACAACCTAATTTAATAAAAAGAAAAGAATCTTTTTGTTGGTCGCATTAACTAATCAAAAAACAAAAATGAAAATATGTAATTTACCACATATAAAAGTTAGATAACTCAACGTTTTTTGTGATGGTTTCCATCATTATTTTAATAAATGTTTCTCTTTAGAATTCAGTATGAAAACATCATCCATATTTTATATGACATTTGAGATTGTTTAACGCTAAATATACAAACATGGCCATGGAAGGACCTAATTATTACCAGATGATGGACCTACAAGATATATCCAATAATAAATGTTTATTCCTCCTTACCATGAATCCAACAAGTGGTAATTTGTTAAGTTTGTCAGTTTAGCCGAGAAGGTTATGTGTTTCCCATTACACGTTAGCCCCAAATAAATATGGCTTTTGTAAAATATACTGGTATGCATAAAAATTTAATCCTACATAGTTGTAAGATAAGTCCTTAGTTTAGACCAACATAGTTTATACCATAACTTAAGTGTCTATATTTGACTTACCTGATAAAAATGGAGTTAGCCCTAAACGAACAATCCTTGATAATCCATAGAGCTCGAATTCTTCACGTCAAAACAATATTCTATATCCCGCATAAGTTTCACAGCAGTCATATCCAGTGCACATATTAGGATGCAACACACACTTTGTAACAATTTGATTTTGCATTGCCAATTGACAACTTGTTTTGTTACACAATTGTTGACATTTCATTTTCACTAAGATCTAATTATCTATTACACTGAAAAAGTTAGTAAATTTAGACAGGCTTCAAATTGGTGGGTTTGTTAAAATAAGCTTTTAAAGAGGTATTAACACATTCCTTGTAAGATAAAAGGCTTAAAAAATATATTTGTTGAGTATTAAAATACTTCAAACTTTACTTAATTTCAAAATCCAATTTCATAGCTAATGAACAAAACATTGTATCACTTTTATTGGTACGTTCCAAATAATATATTTGCAAAATGTAATACATTTTCCGCCCTTAATACTGTTTTAAAAGTTAACAAGTGACACAAAGTTCTAAGACTAACGCGCACACTATTTTCAAGACTCGCAGGTACCAAAATAACTTGGTCAATAAAAGTAAAAGTTCAGCTGTGCGGTCCTATCTGTTATGTAATGAAAGACAATCTCTTAGGCCTGCTGCTGTAATACTTTCACTATTATGGAACTCGACTGTTATTAGGCTTTATACACACATTCTTGCATTTGAGTTTCCAAAGGTAAACAAATAAAGCGTAGGCCTAGTTTGATTAATTATTTCGTTAACCTATACATTTATATCGCTTCATTAACTCATAAATAATAAAAACTTGTTGCTATAAATATCAAGTTTCGCTTTGTAATCAAACTCTACACTTTTAAAATCAATTTTAGAACTAAACTTATATTATTTAATTATTAAAGAAGTGTAAGATTAACAAAATTTTTGAACAAATAAATCAAGACTGTTTAGTACTATATTAAAATTCACTTCTAACCAACGAGTATTGTTACTGTACAACTACATTTCACGCACGAAGACTAGGCCAGTCTAGCATAATACAACCACTTCTTGCACACAAAATAAACTCTCTTCGTGTTTTTTAGTCTTACTTCGTTTCATTCTCTTATTTTTCGTTCTCTTTCGACGATTTCAAGGTCGGAATCATGTTCTTCTGACGTTATCCTATCTCATTTTTAAGTATGTGTACAACATTGATTATTATTACTATTATTATTGCTATTATTATTATTACTCTCTAGCTTTTATTCGTTCTTCCCGGTTGGCGGATTTGAATAGAGGTTTTTCCCTAAGATAATATTTAATAGTACATACGTTAAATAATTTATATTTCTGTTTATTGTGTTTTTAAACCCTGATTAATAACAAATATATTTAGTTTATCTAAAAGTAGTCATAAATTTGAAGCTATTTTCTCGCCGAGACGATCTGTATAGGTATAGAAAGGCAGCTATTTTGGCTTGAATATTTTACTCAGCTATAAGCCTTACGTCTAGTGGCGATATTAGTAGAGTATTGTCACTATCAATCACTCTTTGTGAAATTGATAAGAAAATGAAATATCTTAATAGCTTTACAAGAAATTGAATATAAATGTTTATCTCGTTATTATAGCTCTGTGCTTTATTTGGTTTGATTCGCAACACGTATTCAATGATGAGTAGATATTTTATGATAAGATTATATTAAATTCAATATTTTGAATACAATTTTGCTGGACAAATGTATCCTAACAATAAAACAAAGTAAATTTTAGACTAAATCAGCGGTTCTCAAACTTTTTTTTTAGATTGTACCCCTTGACCATGACTAAAAGTTTGATGTACCTGCAAGATAAAAAAAAATGTCCAAATGACAGGTTTTAAATTGTTTTGATCAGTTTAAAAAAACATAAATTTACTGTTAATATTTTGTAGGAAAGTTTCATACATTTTCTTCACAAATTCGTTCAAAAATAAAGAAAAATAATAAACTTAAACACAATATTTTCAAATCAAAGTTGTTTATTGTTATTCTGGAGTTCACAACTTTTTAATGTCTGGTTATCTAGTTGAAATTTTCAAGCGGAGGTCCGGCTCCAAATTTATTTTATTGCGGTACGTATTTCTACAGGTATACCATGGATAAAAAAAACCTCTCTCACAGAGATATGTTGTTGAGAAAGGTATCATAAACTGCTAATAGAGAAGGTATCAAGTAGAGGGTTGAAAAATCTTAGAAATTGGTCTTCAGCCGAGAGCAAATAGGGTGAAAAGAGGGGTGGAAATAACCAGATAATAGTAAATGCCAACAATTATGGTTTTCCATAAGTCCCTTGTATTTTGCCAACTTTCCCCCGAAAGGTGCCCGCGTACCCCAGTTTGTATAAGTTATTAGGTATCTTAATACAACTACTCTTAATAATTTACTACTTTTGATGTAAATTCAAACATATTGTAACGTCATAAGTTATAATAATTATATGAACATGTTTGTCTCTGTTCTTATTAAATTTTACTTTCCTGACCAAAATTGAACGATGTTGGGTTTCGCTTCTTAGATGATAGAATCGTTTTTATAGTTGATGCTTCGTTTTGCACAATTGTCAGATTACATTGGATAAGATTTTTAAAATCATTGATTAATTTTATAAATCTCCAAAATCATAGGTCGTCCTCAGGGGCAAATAGCTTTTTACTTAATTATGATAAATTAAAGAGTAAGTTAAATTCTTCAACGATTTCAAAATATAAATGTATGCATGTATGTGTGTATTTTTAAAGTTTTATTAATACTAAACATTTCATAGGTGTTAAAAGGGATACATTTTCTTACTTTTATACCTTGTTTGCACTGTTTTCGTTTTTTAAATAATTCTATAACGTACGTGGTATCTAAAGTTCAATGTAGTCCTATATTTTATAAGGACAATCCCAACAAATGTTTATTTAGACAGATATTTTTTTATTTAATACATTCATACGAATCAATACGTTTTATGGATAATAAATTATCTTTAGCTGTTAATACACAATGAAATCCTTTTGAATAACGGGTCTTTTTCTATAGCACTTATTATAATAAAGATTAAAACTGCCAAACCCTAATAACCATTTTTCTAATCAATTGAAACTTATAGGTGCGTGTATATTATTTCATTAATATATAGTAAATTATACAAGTCTTAAACAATGTGACATTCCACACCTAACATTTACGTGGCTACTATTATATGAATTATCATGTATAGATACATTTTGCGGTCAATCGGAGATAATTATATTTCTGAGCCACTCCTGAGATCCAATCAAAACCAATCAAGTAACCTAACATGGATTATGCTGCTAAAGGCCTTTTATAAACCTATAATGAATCTTCTAGCAATTTTAACACCATACAAAACATTATTTAATACAGAGCTCCACTTTTATACTTGATACAAGCAATTTTATTTATGATTTAGGACTTGGTATCACTTAATAGTGTTCACTTTATAGGGCCTGTCATAAAAAATAAGAAAACTGTTTTAACTATAATGGTCATGAAAGCTTTGTGAAAACCACTACATTTAATAACTATATGGCTTGAAATAAGCTCAAACAAAAAAGTTATTTTGTTTAGTAATAATCGTATTCTAATAATGTTATTATCTTCCCTGGAATCCATACTTAACTTAAAATATATATTAGAAAAACTTATAGATACGATGTTCATTTACTAATTTGAATACACCTTTTTTAACTCTTTTTTTTAACTTTCTATCATTTCTCCAACATACAAACTATTAAAGTATTTATCATTTCACAAATATCAAAAATCAAATAATTATTAAATATTGTATTTAAGTAATTTTTAAATTTAATTTTGTTCGTTTAAAAAAAAAGAGTATTTGTTATAAGGTTATAATTTTTAAGTGTTGTGTTCATTCTCGCTTAAAGTGTATCTTTTGACATCCATTTTTATAAGTATAATAATGGAAAAGAAAAAGTTACTATTTTTTTTTCTCAAATATAGGTATTTGAAAAAAGTGAATAAACAAAAGTTTTTCAATAAGTGATAAATGAGTCCTTTTGTCATGCACCATGTATTCTAAACGGTCTAATATTTGGCTCTGGGGGACCAAGGGAGCCGTAACATCAGGAAATTAAATTATATATATATATATATATATATATATATATATTCAGATCATTCGACAGTAAAAAATGTAATGCATAATTTTAACAAGTGTATATTATTATAAGCTATATATAGTGATTCAATGATTTCAAATCATTTCAGTTCACGAGTTATAAGGGGTAAGGATGACAATTTCGGAGTGGTATAGTTTGAACTAAGGAATTGTTTTTTTTTAATTCTATCGTATACAAATATATATCATCGGATACGTGTTGTGTCCCTGAAAACAAATATAGCAAAACACCATTCAAATTTTCAAACATAAAAGTTGATGAATCTCAAAGCGCACCCAAGTTGTGTATACTTCTTTGTTGGAGATACAAGAGTATATGCCAGTTGTATGTAATGAATACTATACCATACTCACTGGCTCACTGGCTCACAACACATATATTGTTAATGTTTAATTCCAGTGGCGGCTAGTAGCTAAAATTAGTGGGGGTGCTGCTCCAGAAAATGTTAAGTCTTTGTTTTAAAATTGTGTAAAAGGAAAAAAAATGTTATTCAGGAACTTGATAAAATCTTAACAAAAAAAAATTTGTACTTACTTTAACTTAAATTGTTACAGTTCAAACTTGATCTATTCATTTAAAAATGAAATCCATTCTTCTTGTTTTAATTTGCGCAAAAAGTTCAATAATGTTCTCCTTGATCTCTGGATGACAATTGAGGAAATTTTTCTCCATTGAAAGTACTGTAAGAGCATTTAGTCTTTCTGTTAAATAAAAGAACCGGAAAAAAATTAATCAAATAGAATATCTGGAAGCAGGATAATAATCTAATTCTACACTCTTCTACACTTTATCTCATTCAAGAATATGGTACACGGGTTTTAAGCACAACACACGCTGAGTAAAAAAAAAAATCCTTCCACCATCACGCCAGAGCCGGCACTGCTAGAGCAACAGTGCTCTATCTACCTGGCAGTCCCGTCTTCCTCCCCACTCACCTCCTATGTGCGCATGCGCACAACTGTCAACCACGTCACTGGCACTGTGAAGCGCACAGTTCCATACAAAGAGTTTTGTATCTTTTCATAAACTGGGGGATGGCTAATTAAGTACTGACATTAAACTTATGGAATATATATTGTACTAAAAAAAATAAAGAGAGGATTAAAGAAAAAAGGACTCATTATATTGAATGTTATCGATAATATCAAATGGAAATAGGGGGTGCTACAGTTCCGCAGTGCCTATACACGAGCCCCCACTGCTTAGTTAATAAGCCGTACACATTTATTGTTTGTAACTGGTTTCTCTAGATGCAAAGTTGTTGAGTCCACACGGGTAAAACTTTACAGACACTTTCAAGTAGTAGGGGTGGACAATAGCATCGACATTACGCCAGCTGACAGCTGGGTTCTATAAGGACCCAGTGAAGTGGGGAATATAGCGTCCCCCTGACAGGGTTACGTTGCTGGTACCGGGCAGCAGTGGTATCAAGATCAACTTGAGGTACAGACCAAATGATGCTCGAGATGGTTCATGATCAAACAGCCACTGGCGTGACCACATGGAGTGGTAGTTTGGCCGTTATGCTGTCATGTGGCTAGGAAATGACAAAACTACCACACTATCTTTTTACCGAAAGCCCCCTTTGTCAAGGAAACAAAACCAATGATGGCTCTTCCTGGGATAAAAACCAATTCTAAGGTAAACTAGTCCCCCTTTTTGACCTTTGGGTGGGGACTACTTCAGGGGGCGTGATCAACAAAGAAAACTCATAAAATAAAACTTTCCTTTTTAGTTTAGGAATATGGAACTTAGGGACGTTGAGAAGGTTTGGAAAATTGGAAAATCTGAAAATTATAAGGTGTAGTGTGAACATAGCGGGTTTAAGTGAAGTCTGGTGGAAATATCACGCAATGTTCTATTCAGATGGAAAGAGTGCAGAAAGAAGAGTGGCAATAGTGATGTAAAATGAAGTAGTGAAAAGTGTTACTTAAGTGATGTATTATAGTGATAGATTAATATTTTGTGAAACTTAACGTTGAAACAATGGATATTTTCACAGTGCACGTGTTCATGCCAACAACCGACCACGATGATGTCGAGATAGAAGAAATATAAAATTAAATTGAAGTAATCCTTCAACAAGAGGTAAGATGGAAGACGAACACCATTATCGTGGGTGATTGGAACAGTGTGGTTGGAGAAGGGCGGGAGCAGAATAACGTAGGGTCACATGGACTGGAGAAGACACATAAAAAAAAAAAGAGCAGACATACCTCGAATTCTTCCAGTGGAGTGACCTGATGGTGACAAACATCTGGTTTAAGAAATGGAAGACAAAACTATACACATGAAAGAACCCAGGAGGCATCAACAAGTACCAACTAAGCAACATCCTTGTCAAACAGCGTTTCAGGAATAGAGTGAAGGATGGGAAGACATTGCCAGGAACCGACATCAATTAAGACCACAACCTGCTGGTGGCGTACATTGAAACAAGACTGAAGAATATCAGGTAAACAAGCAAGAGAGAACCGTAGTAGAACTACTTAGAAAAATTAAGAAGCGATATTGACATTGTGAGAAATTCAATAGAGTACTAGTTAAGTGAGGTGGCAGAATAAAGTATAAGTGCAGGATGTAAGTAGAATAGTGTTAAGAATATGTTTTGAAGGTGTTGGATGACATTGTCGGAAAAGTGAAGAGGACTGCACAAAAGCAGTGACCACAGGACCATCAGCCTCATTTCTCATGTAGGAAAGATCGTGGCAAGAAAACTCATCAGGCGACTGTAACAGAAAGCATAATGTGTGATGGAAGTGGATCAATTTGGATTCAAAAAAGGAAAAGGAACTAGAGATTCAATTGGGATGCTGAGTACAATTTCAGAGAGAGTGCTGAAAGTCAAGAAAATGTCTACACTGGTTTCATAGCTTGGCAAAGGCATTCTATAGAGTGAAGTGGAAGAAACTAATGGAAACACCCAACAAGATTGTCATCAACTTGAGGGACAAAAGATTGATTACAAGCCTATACCTGGTACAGTGAGTGAAGGTGACACTGAATAATGGAGGGACCAACAGCGTAGAGATATGAAGAGAAGTGAGACAGGGATGCTGTTTGTCACCCAGTCTGTTCAACTTGTATGAAAAGTGGCTGGTCAGGAAAGTTTTGGAGGCACGTGGCAATTTCAGGATAGGAGGACGTTGTAAATTACGCATACGATCCAGCATTGCTGGCCATAAATGAAGAAGAGTTGCAATAAACGATAGACCAGCAGGTGGAAACAATGAGAATATTTGGCATGGATATCAACATTGAGAAGTAAAAAGTGATGGGGATTTCAAAAAATGATGATCCTCTGAAAATCAAAATCAAAAACCAGGAGTTGGAAAGCATAAAGCAGTTCATGTACCTGGGAAGTTTGCTGACAAAGGATGTATACTGAGGAATGAAATTAGATCGATCACGGCCATGGTCAAAGAAACTTTCAACAAGTAGATGTTACTGCTGACCCGAAAGTTGAGTTTGGAGCTGAGAAAGAAACTGATGAAATTCTACATTTGGAGCATTGAGCTGTATGGAGTAGAAACATGGACTCCAAGAAAGATGGTATTAGATCTTTAATCACACGCATAAACTTACTTACTTTACTATCATTAAGGATATGATTAAATTAATTGCATGCAAATATATACATTAATTATTTATTGATCTAATTTTAGTTTGTGTGTTTTTCTCACTAGAGCACTTTTAGACAAAAAGCTTTATTTGATCAACCAGACAAAGAATAATGCTTTCATATGTATGTATCGTATTTAAAAAGTAACTTTCGTAACTAGCCTTTGCCACTGATAAGCTATAAAAATTAAATGTATTTTGTTTAAAGCTAAAGCCTGTATTTTTGTTGTAATGTTCATGTTGTAAATAATGAGAAGTTACTTGTTGAAAGTAACGATTGTGTGTTTATATAATTTTACTTATTATAGTTTGTATACTGTCAATGGTATATTTACTATTTAGCTTTATTTTTAAATACTTAAAAATATTTTCTTTGTAAATATTATTACCATTATTAATAAAAGTAAAAGTAGTATATACTAAAATACTATTAATTTTATTAATAAACAATTAAAAAATTATTTATCACTGACAAATTAATCACCATATTTTTTATGATTGGAATTTCAATAGTAGTAACCTGAAGTACTATTCATCTCAATAGTAAATTATTAAAACTATTGTTTTAATATGAACAAACTACAGTAGTTTTCATTTTTACAATATTGGAACCTCAATTATGTACTATTTATCTCGGTAGTAAACTGATAAAAATGTATTTATTTACTAATGAACATGTTAGTTTAGTAGTTTTTTCTTGCAAAGATTTATCTGATTACCAAACCCTTCCTTCACCTCTGACAAGACATCTTGTGAATGTGAGGAATGCCAGGTCTCCACCGTGGTTCGGATTCCACGTTAAACTGTAGGTCCTTCATTTCATCTCACAATCACCCTACCATTACACATTAGCGTAAGTGCGTATAACCCGAACGGGTAGTAAGACGCGGTGCTAATAATAATAATAGTTTTTTCTTCTTATTGTTTACAGTTTAATAGTAATTCTGAGATACTACTAATATGCAATAGTAATCAAAAAATATTCCTGGTTTTCTGTAGTTAATTTTCATAAGGGATACTTAGGTCCAGTCTCCAAATATAGTGTTTATTTTAACTTTGATCTAAATTATTTAATAATTTATGCCATAAATGGTCAAATAATGTGTTTTGGAGCTACGCCTTCTTCTATTATTTATTTAGAAAACACCCGCTTCGGTAACCACTTGGTCTAAGGCGTCACTCTCGCAATGGACTGGCCTGCCAATGACGGGGATATCGGGGTTCGAATCCCGGACGGGTATACTGAGTGTGGTTTATCATAAATTATTTTCCACGCTCCCTCGACGCAAATTCGATTACAATTTTCATGAATCCCAGCTTAATGATCCCTAACACACTGGCGTAATTAGTACATATGCGTATAACCCGTACAAGTACGGTGATACAATTTTTTTTTTAATTAGTAATTCAGTAGAGAAGTTTTGATCTTCGGACCAGATGAAAACCAGTATCAGACCATGGTTTTGACTACACCGAGTTAGATCACACGTCTGGATTTGACATAACTTTGCGTTTAGAAAGTTCACGTTAAGAACTTCATTAACTCAATCACCTGCTTCAGTGGCCGTATGGTCTAACGCGCTACTCTCGTGTTATACTAGCTGAGGTGTACTGAGGGTGGTTCTCCCAAAATGATTTTCCATTCTACCTCCACGCAAATGTGGTTACACTCCCTCTATAGCCTTATTAATCTATAATACCATTAGCTGTTTGTTGTCTCGGGAAGTAACGTATGTATCTTGGATAGTATTAAATGTTTATTTGAATGAGATGTTAGTGGCAAAATACGAATTACAAACTCAAGATGGCGTTAACGATGCCCAATATCACTTTCTCCCTTTAATTGAAGGACGTTAGTAAAAGGGAAAGAAAAACAAATGTCAGGAGTAGCATAGTAAGATTTTTTTTTAGTAAATATTCTAGATACAATAATTTTGTAAATATTTTTCATAGAGGACTCAAAATATAACAGGGACTAACGAATCCAATATTATTAATATGAGAATGCCAGACCTTCCCCCCTTTCTTTTTTTTTCCTGTCAAAAAATGAGGACTACTGATGACTGGAGATCAAGGTTCGAATCCCAGTTGGGTATGCTGAGGGTGCGTTTACTTAAATAAACTCCCATTATCTGTACACGCAAATACATTGATGTTTCCTCTAAATTCAACTTTCTTAACTCTGCAACATTAGCTAAACAAATATATTATACGTACAGTCCAAAGATTAAAAACGGTAATGGGGCTAACCCCCCCCCCCAATTCTAGCCTTGACTACTCTAATGTATTCGGTGAAATAGGGGAAAATTAACAAGCCCCCATTTGGCGAGAGGATAGTAAAAACTACACTGGATACTACGGTTTTTAACACCACCCACCAAAGTGTACCTGACTTGGATTTGAACTCATTCCCAGCATCATGACACTGAGTTAACCCTACCGGTGAAGGCGGGAACTATCAAGCTTACAAATGTATTTTTATTTTTTATTACTGCCCGTTTGAACTATTCGCACAAATAGTACAAATAAACATAAGAAATTATAGTGTAAATTTTAAGGAAATGCACCATAATTCGCCTGAGTGGAGAATGGAGTTACCAATGAAAAAAAAACTCAACCTTGTGTACTCCACCTGGAATTGAAGGAAGACCTTTATGGTCTGTTGAAAAGTTACCAATTGGAAATAAAACCAGTGTAATCTACCTGGTATCGAAGCCATACCTCTCTGGTCAGAGTAAATCACGCTAGCGCCCAAACCTAACTCTTGTCAGATGTTTCACATTTGGGATAAGCGTATCAGCGGCAAGCTGATTCTCGTTCTAACAGGCAGTGTTTAATATTATTCAAAACATTATATTAAAAAAAAACAAGTAATAGGTCACATAACTCTCAATTACATACTTGCCGTGACGTCACAGAAAAGACTGGACCTGTCGAGGAAGAGGGAGCTAAGGGCCAACCTTTCTTACAATCTTCTTGTTCTGATTACTTTTGAAAATGTTCTAAAGCCCACATCGGTGGGTGCGTGGATTAAAGCGTTAATCCTGACAGGCATGATCGATTTACGCGGGATGGGGAGGTCAAGGATAAATTCCGTCCTAGTGTACTGAGGGTGGTTTCTACTGAATGGTTTCTCATTTTTTCTTTACAGACATGTGAGTACAATTTCTCTATATTCTAGATTTTTTGGATTACAGCCCTGGATGAGTAATAAGACGCAGTCTTATTATTATTTTTTACTATAGCGATTTACTACCTGTTCAGTTTATATGCAAATGTACTAATTGCGCTAGTGGTGTGGGAATGAAGAAGGAATCATCTTAGAGGTAATATACCCGCATTTACATGGAAGGAGAGTGGGAAACTATTTTGGTAAAAAAAAAAATAACCTCAGTAGACCCGACCAGAATTCGAACCCCGATCTCCACATCTTGAGCGAGCCAGTCTAACACGAGCGTGACAAGTTGTAAAATTTGGCCACTGATGCGGGTTTAAAATAATGTCAGTGCTTTATATTTTAGTTCTTCTTAGTGTTAAGTTTTTATTTAAAATTATTTAAGGTATTTGGTAGGAAGGGAAGGTCTAAATGTTCCGTTCATCAGCCCCCTTCACCCTTTTTTTGGGTGCCCCACTGATTCTCTGAGATAATTACAATATTTAATCTCTTTAAAGATTGGCGTGCTTAGATTATTAATTTGTTTACCTTGAGTCAGATTTTGCCAGGTCTTTCTATCTATCTTTCTTTCTCTCTTTATAGATATATTTAAATAGAACTAAACTTTTCTTATCTTGTGAATGTGGGGAATGCCAGGCCTCCACCGTGGTTCGGATTCCACGTTAAACTGTAGGTCCTCCATTTCATCTCACAATCACCCTACCATTACACATTAGCGTAAGTGCGTATAACCCGAACGGGTAGTAAGACGCGGTGCTAATAATAATAATAATAATAATAAACTTTTCTTTCCCTTAATAAAAAGGGTTAGCTAATCCTCTATGATTTTTTTTTCTTTCTAAATTTAACATAATCTATCTTTATTTAGTTTTCAAATCTAATTGAAAATTTAATCATTTTGGTCACCTATGGCGGGACTTTGTTTTTAAGAGTTGGCAATGGCCCTCTTTTTCCCTTACAAGTGTTCCACGCTTGCGTGGGATCATTAGTTGTTGTCCTGGCTGTAAAGAATTGCTAGAGTGAAATAGGAGATTGAATGCTAGCACGGGAATGGAAATGAGGGGGAAGGAGGGAAGCACTTTCTCAACAGAGCAAGGCAAACTAGAGGAAACATTTGTAAAGAAAAGGGAAAGAGAGAAGGGGAGATTTCGTACATCATATAATGCATGCTGAAAACATTTACTTCATCAATTACTTTTTTCTTTCCCATTGGAAATGTTATTAGATTTTAGTGTGGCTGTTCGTTTGACTTCCTAGCTTGATACATCTGATTGATTAACCCAAAATTAATGAATAAATTCTATATAAGACAGTAAGATATAATAAATAAATTATACGGTTCACCAAACACTTTCTCTCTATTTTATCTTAATATAGATACATTTACTAAAAACTCGTAAGATTCGTGAAACAAAATCATATTCATTGTTGCAGAAACACTTCGCCAAAGCGCATAAATGAAATAATATACACTATTACAGAAGCATTGAGAAAATAATAACATCTTTGTCCACCAAAGAGTAACAACCAGTATCGACAGTCAAAGAGCTCCGTAGACTATATGTATATTTGCTTTCAGCTAAGAAAATAATTGTTTTATAAAAGGTTATTTGAAATAAAAGATTTTTTTATCATAAATAGTACTACAACTTTACAACAATCAATTATTTCGTATCTCTAATAGTTGCGGAGATATGATCAAAATTGGAAATGTCTATTGTTGTAAAGTATCCTTAAAGTCATTTTCATGGGAAAATTAGAGTAGCCATTTTGTTTGTATGTTAAACAGTGTTTGGATAAAAAAAAAATTAATCCGTATCGTTAAGGTGGATTTGGTTAAAATCGATATTTTCTCATGCCAGGCCTCCACCGTGGTTCGGATTCCACGTTAAACTGTAGGTCCTTCATTTCATCTCACAATCACCCTACCATTACACATAACCCTACCATTACACATTAGCGTAAGTGCGTATAACCCGAACGGGTAGTAAGACGAGGTGCTAATAATAATAATAATAATAATAATTTCTTTTTTGGCCATTCAGTAAATTACTCTTAGTTTTAGGGTTAAATATCTAATTCCAAAAACCCTCGGGGGAGCCTTATTGAACATACTAGATACCGAGCTTTATCCCGGTTGGTGAAATGTTTTTGGATCCAGTCTGAGATACAGACAGATGGCATCGCGAAAACCCCTTTTTCGGATTCGGGGGGAGGGGGGATCATGAAACGTCGACAATTATCAAAATCTCAAGATACATTTTTTATGATCACAATACTCCTTTCGCCAAAGGGTGGAGAGAAAGTAAAAATATAACTAAATATTATGGACAATAAATACAATTCAATTTTCGTAGGAAATGTTTCTTTTTTGTTAAAATTAATAACATTTTAATATTTTATTTTTGTTATATTTTAGGAAACAATATTATCTATCAAAAGTGACAGTTGCAGATTAAATAGTTTGACGTATGGCATAAATACGTAAGAGTAGTAATAGAAACCTTTCTACTTGTCAACTAGGATTTTTCTTATGAAAATTGAACCGTAGTTAAGGACGGCTACCGAGAACCAATCACAGGCAGGTAAGTAAATGAAAATCGACATGTGAATAAAAAACGGAAATCATCAATAATAGTAACTGAAACGGCCTCCATTTTCTAAACGTATCGTAAGGTAATTTACGTATTTAAATAATAACTCGTAGAACATTTCAATAGAAAAAGGAAAAATGTTGATTTTATTTATTAGTTTGCTGTAATGGTTTTATTTTGGCAAGTTTGATTGGACAAAGAGGAATGACAGGCCTCCACCGTGGTTCGGATTCCACGTTAAACTGTAGGTCCTTCATTTCATCTCACAATCACCCTACCATTAACACATTAGCGTAAGTGCGTATAACCCGAACGGGCAGTAAGACGCGGTGCTAATAATAATAATGATTGGACAAAGTATTCTTCTTTCTCACTAGGTTTTTAATATAATTGTTATTATCATTATTATTTGAGGTATTTTTAACATGCACCTTCTGAACCGACTGATAATATCAGCACACGATACATGAACTAACTTAAATTAGATCATACACAACACCCAGCCTCCCCAGCCGTTAATAAATCATTGTTAAAGGAGGAAACCCACATTTCCACCAATGATACATTTTTTTGGGACATGCCGGGAGTCGAACCCGGAACCTTTAGATTGGTAGGCAGACACGCTTGAGACTGAATTGGGTGTCAGGACCTTTCCCATTCGTCGACATGATAAGTAAAGTGTACACAAAATTTGAACTCGTAAGGGCTACAAGTTCGTTAACAAGCTATAAAGATACGGAGTTGAGTATGTAAACTCGTCTTTATGGCCTTCCTACTCATTCCAAAAGAATGCCGGTAGAATTACCGTTTATAAAACTCCTACCAAATTATGGCGAACAACGCATAGCTTCTCCGGAACATTTGCATCAATTTTTCGTAGACTTTTTCGTTCTTGCCAAGACAATTTTTCCATATTAATTAAATGATAATATAATATAATATTTAGTGAGTTTATTGAAAATGTTGTTCTTTGATGCAATCATTAAAGTTGCACTAACTTTAATCGGCAAATTTAATTTAAGACGTACACCCAACAGACTTGAAGAGTTCTACATTTGTGCATTGCTCAGCGCATCTCCTTTCGAAATCTTCTCGTCACATCAATTTTCTCAACATAGTTATGCTCTTAGATGCATGTATTTGCGTGGATTGAAAATGGAAATCAAGGGGAAAATAGGGGGGAGGGAGCATGTATCATCATCCAGTGGAAAGGGGGCTGGTGGGGGTCCTCCACCAATTTATTTTAGAAGAATGCCTCTAGAATTTTTTTTAGCACTGCGTCTTACTGCCCGTTTGGGTTATACACCTATGTACTAGATACACTAATGGTATAGGGATTAGGAAGGTTTAATTGAGTTAAAGTGCACCCATATTTGCGTATAGGGAGAGTAGAAAACCATTCTGGAAAAACCACCCTAAGTACACCCGACAGAGATTCGAACCTCGATCTCACCATCATCGGCAGTCTAGTCTTCTGCAAGAGTAGCACCTTAGACCATGCGGCCATGGAGGCGGGTAGAAAAACCAAAAAACAAAATGACAAGTAAGTATAGTCACCATTCTATCATAAAATCTTAAATTTTATAAATTCAAAACGAGGTGCTCGAGATCCCCGACACAAATTGTAACAAAAACAACAACAAAAATTTTTGGCAAACATAACAGGACCACCCCAGATAACCATATAAATATAAGAATTCAAATTTTAAAATGGGGTTTTAGGAACTTTATGCTGGGTTAGAAAATAGAAATCTGGCAAAAATTTGGAGGGACCACCCAAAGAAGTATGAAAATTCCTTTTAAAAAAAAAATTAGAGGCCTTTAAATTTCTAAGCCAAACTAAAAAAAAACCTTTCTTAGTATGATAAGAAATTGATATTTTGTATGGTAAGGTGAGATAATTGTAATAGAATGAAACAGTTTCGGTTGTAGAAAATATATACATTTTTCAAATTTATATAAATTTGTGGTGAGGGAGTTAGGTATTCCAGTGACCGCTTCGCCCCTTGGTAGCGCCTCTACTGTGAATACAAAGTTTTCAATATTTCTTCTAGAGATTTTCATTCTAGTGATATCGAAACGAACGCCTGTGGCTGTTCTGTGTGTGAGTGGTTTGACCTTGAAAGAGAGTGGAAACAGGCCAGGCCTTCTGACAATGTGACATCATAGAGGTGGATGTATGTTCTAATAGAACCACAACCTCTCCTTCCACGTTGTTGTTATAAGAGAGGTGGAAAAAAAACAACCGGTCCGCTAAATACCGGATTCCCAGAGGTTCCTTTCTCTGGGCACAAACCCAGGACCTGAAAACCGTGGTAAAAGGTTGGCCTTGGAATTACCAAGACCACTGAAAACGATGCTCTCTTGGCTATAAACAGCCTTAGAATGGTTATAATGGGCTTATATTTATGATTCACGCATGGTTGATAACGAATTGTGCATACAACATAGTGCTAAATATGTTTAAATACATTATTTTCAAATATGTCGTTTATAATCAGAGCCCTGCTTTTATAGTGAATAAAAAAGCCCAATTTCGTTTTTAAGTTTCCCAAAAGCGGTGAATAAGCGGTGAATGACAAAAATCCTATTTTTGCGACGAAATTATCGAATTAAGACAAAAGCGTTAAAAAAAGTGGTTTTTACCAAACTTTCGTGATAAAGGTGACTTTGTTGGGTTAAAACTAGACTTCCAGGACAATGTTTGAAACAGGTAAACTAAACATATTGAAGTGAAAACAAAAAATTACATTTTGTTTGGACAAAACGGTAAAAAAAAACACTAGTCCGCAAAAAAATGTGCTGTCAACTTATTAAAAAAGTAAGATTTAGCGGCAGCTGGTCCGGGAAAAGTATGTACAAGTCACAAAGACAAAATATTACACAAAAATCATCTTGTTACTTCACCAAAATTGTGACTATATTTTTAAATTTCAATTTAGGCTAGAAAAATACAAAATAACTACTCAACATCACCAAACTGCAACATGCAGCTGGTAACAATGTTATCAGCTTTCATTGTTGTTCTGCGGTCTGTTACTACTAAACTATACCTAGAAAAATATCGTTCTGAATCTGCATTTAAAATCGGCAGCCACAACGCTTGCAAACACTTTGTTGCGAAGTCACTTGAACATACTGTCTGTCTTCAGCCCTAGCAGCACATTCTCAATTTTTAAACTTTCGATGCCATCACTCTCTTCCATCAAAACTTTCAATTTTTATTTTTCAATATCCCAAAATATTAGCGCGAATGCCGAAAATCGCGACTAAATCGCGATTATCGCGGACATCATTTAAAATCGCGAATATCGCGCTAAAACGCCGATTTAGCGAATTATCGCGACAATTCTGAGCATATATTTGCAATCAGGGTAACCTGAAATGTGAACATCTGAAAGAAAAAATGCCATATCTAACATTCGCGAATTATCGCGAACTCCACAAACGCAGGGCTCTGTTTATAATCAACACATATATAATTTATTATTATTATTATTATTATTATTATTATTATTAGCACCGCGTCTTACTACCTGATTGGGTTATACACACTTACGCTAATGTGTAATGGTAGGGTGATTGTGAGATGAAATGGAGGACCTACAGTTTAGCGTGGGATCCGAACCACGGTGGAGGCCTGGTATTCCACACATTCACAAGATGTCTTGTCAGAGGTGAAGGAAGGGTTTGGCAATCGGATAAATCTTTGCCGGGACCGAGGATTGAACCCCAGACCCCTAGCACAGAAGTTTGACACCTTACCCTTAGACCGCCAGTTCACCCTCACATATTGAATACAAGTTGTTTTAACTTACAACATTATATACATTATCCATGAACTTGAGCATAGATGGCCCTTGTATCAACCAATGAGAATTCGAGAAAAAGCTCTAACCAATTAATGCCAGTATACATAGTAGACGGAGATTAGTGTTTATGTTTAGAATACCTTGTGTTAGCCATACTGGTTTCTTATAATCGATTTTTTTTTCGTCAATGACTTCTATTGCAAAATATGATTGAAAACAAAGGAGAAATATTACATTTTTGATTCTGTTATTGAGAAGTAGGTCTACCATAATATTCACGATAATAATAATAAAATAAGAACCAAATAATGATTTAATAGTACAGACGAAACTTAATTTAGGTTAATTTCAACTGTCATAAGATACAGATTAATTAATTTTGTTTAGTTAGTGAAACCTTTATTGAAGTGTTTTTAGATACCTTATTTAGTAGTGCAAAGAGGCTAGGCCATTTTATATTAATACAATACAATCGATTTTAGTAAGACTTTACACATTACGTTTTCTTATAAACCCTGGTATTTTTCTTATGAACCGTAGTATTTTTCTTATAAACCCTGGTATTTTTCTTTTAAACCGTGGTATTGTTCTTATAAACCCTGGTATCTTTCTTATAAACACTGGTATCTTTCTTATAAACCCTGGTATCTTTCTTATAAACCCTGGTATTTTTCTTATAAACCATGTCATTTTTCTTATAAACCCTGGTATTTTTCTTATGAACCGTAGTATTTTTCTTATAAACCCTGGTATTTTTCTTTTAAACCGTGGTATTGTTCTTATAAACCCTGGTATCTTTCTTATAAACACTGGTATCTTTCTTATAAACCCTGGTATCTTTCTTATAAACCCTGGTATTTTTCTTATAAACCATGTCATTTTTCTTATAAACCCTGGTATTTTTCTTATGAACCGTAGTATTTTTCTTATAAACCCTGGTATTTTTCTTTTAAACCGTGGTATTGTTCTTATAAACCCTGGTATCTTTCTTATAAACACTGGTATCTTTCTTATAAACCCTGGTATCTTTCTTATAAACCCTGGTATTTTTCTTATAAACCATGTCATTTTTCTTATAAACCCTGGTATTTTTCTTATGAACCGTAGTATTTTTCTTATAAACCCTGGTATTTTTCTTTTAAACCGTGGTATTGTTCTTATAAACCCTGGTATCTTTCTTATAAACCCTGGTATATTTCTTATAAACCCTGGTATTTTTCTTATAAACCATGTCATTTTTCTTATAAACCCTGGTATCTTTCTTATAAACCCTGGTATCTTTCTTATAAACCCTGGTATTTTTCTTATAAATTGCGCACTCCGTGCTATACATCGCTTTTAGCTGTGCGTTGAGCACGAATATAAAGCCAGTCATAGTCGCAAGCCTACCAGGGCTTTATTTTGGAAGAGTTTAGTTTGGTCGTTGAAAAACTTCTCCCCGAATTCACATATGTTCGTGGTTTTAAAACCAGAAATTTTGGGCATCAATGAGAATTAAGAAAGCCACATCATTTCTCACACTGATTTTGCGAGTATTCCCCGGTAATGTTGCCAAGAACAAAGGCCGTAAATTGAAACCCACGTTTGGAGCAATCCATAATCTTTTCTTATATGTCTTATATAATTAATTCCGAAATATTATTCGTGGTATTTATTTGGTTTACCCCCCCCCATCACCCCACAACATCCTCAGAATAATTAATAGGTAATGACACCTATAGTAGCCAGACTTAAATTTAGGGTTGGGAGGGGGCACAGTCCCCCAACCACCATAGATAAAGATAATCAAAGAATATTAAATGCCTTTAGATGCTATTTGGTGTTTTTATTTTCTCATATGGAGAAAGTACTGTAATCGTGAGCATTTTTTAGCACGAGATTATGATGGATCTTGACGCTTTATGTGTGTCCGAACTAAAAATTGGGACTGTACCTGGGGGGAGGGGCAGTATCCGAAACATTGTTGATGGTTTCATTTCAAACCTTAATCTTTCTCTCTATATATATGTAAACAAAACTCTACGGCGTAAGCCCGTAATTGAATTATACCAACCGAGCGGCCACCGCTTCTAGCGATGACAGTGTCCACATTTGCGAATAGAGGGTGTCATGTGGTCAGCACAACAAACCCTCCTGCCATTAGTGTCAGTTTTCTAGACCGGAGTTGACATAGGGGATCTTGGGGTTAAGTGTTCGCATCAGGACCTGATGTTTGTCGGTTCAAACCCAGCCGAGGTCGATGGATTTTTTTGAGCGATAAAAATCCGTAGCACAACTTACTTTGGTGGAGTAGAAGTAAAACCTTCGGTCAGTCCCATGTCAATTGTAGCATGTAAAATAGCCCAGGAAGGTATGTGAAAATACCTTTCCTGGCAAAATTGGTAGGCCCTTTCACTCTCGCTCATAGAAATTCTCATGTTCTGATATAATCAGTCGGTTCATAAAGTGCACCTTAAATGGCTTAAATAAATGAAAAAAATAATTCAAGATTGAAGCCACTTCTTATTTACTCTAGTAGCTCCTCGTGTTTCCTCGTGTTTCCTCGTGAGGATGGGTTTGACCCTGTTCCAGACAATACTGCTTTACAGATAAATTTTGGAAGAGCCTGGGATTGAATCTGGAACCCTTGTATCCGTAGCCAGGAACAATGACTACTAGACCACAAAAGTGGTCAAGTTATTGCTACGCTATTTTAATTATATCAATAAAATTACTTTAACGATTTTGTTCCAAATTAATATCATAAAAGGGTGACCTGGCTGTCTAGGGGTAAAGTGTCATACTTCTGTGCTGGGGTCCGGGGTTCAATTCCCGGTCCCGGCACAGATTTATCTGATTGCCAAACCCTTCCTTCACCTCTGACAAGACGTGTATTAATCACAACTTGTGAATGTGTGGAGTACCAGGCCTCCACCGTGGTTCGGATTCCAAGTTAAACTGTAGGTCCTCCATTTCATCTCACAATCACCCTACCATTACACATGAGCGTAAGTGCGTATAGCCTGAATGGGTAGTAAGAGGTGGTGCTAATATTAATAATAATAATAATATATAAGAAAAGTAAAACAAAAAGAAACAAAAAAACACAAAAGGATCCATTGAAAAGGAACGCCCCTATGTTACTAAACCTTATAGGTATATATCTTTAGTTTTGGTAGTATATTCTCTCTGACTCTTACTTCATTTGCCCATTTTCTGTTTCTCCTGCGTGCGTTGTTGCCACCAACCATCTCTTACACAATTCACAATTCACTCAACCTTGCCCAATAGAAAGTGAGAGTGAAAACCTAGCAACACTGTTACTACACTACTTTTTGTTGACTCCCCCTCCCCCCCATTCTATCCTCCATCCAACAGGTTTGACAACTGTGAAAGGTAGCCTTGCTATTATTACCATCGTCGTAACTATCTCAAAAACTCTTTTGTTATTAATATTGTCTCAGCCTCTCATGACACGAAGGTTGACTTCTTCGTTAGTGCTGATTTATTTATATTTTTACAAGATATTAATACGAGCCATAAGGTTATTAGAATTTGAGGTCGTATCACCTGCTTTTGTTATCACTCGACCCAATCCAAATTTGAACCATTAATACATTATTTCAAAGAAGAATGATGGTGCCTTTATTTTTAAATTTTTATGAATCTTTTTGTTTCACATATTTCTCTCTGTCCACTGTTTTAAGTGGATTTTTCTAAAATAATTTACGGTGACCTGGTGGTCTAGGGGAAAGGTGTCAGACTTCTGAGTTGGGGGTTCGGGGTTCAATCCTCGATACCGGCACAGATTCATCTGATTACCAAACCCTTCCTTCCCCTCTGACAAGACGTGTATTTATCACAGCTTGTGAATGTGTGGAATGCCAGGCCTCCACCGTGGTTCGGATCCCATGTTAAACTGTAGGTCCTTCATTTCATCTCATAATCACCCTACCACTTACACATTAGCGTAAGTGCGTATAAAACGAACGGGTAATAAGACCCAGTGTTAATAATAATAGTAATAATCTAAAATAATGTAATCAATAATCTTTCCACATATCAACAAGCATTATTTTTTAAAATATTTCGTGGCCTTTTAAGTTTTTTTTCTGAATCAGTTGATTACACAAATTTACATACTAGCATACAGCTAGAACACACATCACCAGTTTTCAGTCTCGTAGACATAGAGAGAAATTCCTAAATAAAGAAATTGTCGTTTTCTAAAATTAAGGAATTCCCTTTGATTATTTTGGAAATTTTTTGGCACTTTTTCGGTGTACACACTTTTTTTTTATACAAGAAAATCTGTTATAACTACTGGAGTAGTAATGATTAAATTGAATCACTTTTCGTTTAAAATATATAGATATGCGAGCGTCTAAGAAATGTGTTAAGTAATTTTATAAAAAACTATATATTTATTAAATAATTATCACAAATAATAACTTTACTTAATTTAAAGATAATTTATGCAGAAACAAAAATTGCTTGGTACTCAGTAGCATTCAAATTGGAATGTGAATGGAAGAATATAGAACCGTGTTCAGGGTATTGATTAGTAAACCCAATGAGAAGATCTAAATGCAGATGGGAGGATAACTTTAGAATGAATCTGAAAGATATAGGGTGTAATGAGGTGGACTGGATAGAAGTATCTCAAGGTAGGGATAGGGTGTAATGAGGTGGACTGGATAGAACTAGCTCAAAGTAGGGATAGGGTGTAATAAGGTGTATTGGATAGAAGTAGCTCAAAGTAGGGATAGGGTGTAATAAGGTGTATTGGATAGAAGTAGCTCAAGGTAGGGATAGGGTGTAATAAGGTGGACTGGATAGAACTAGCTCAAGATAAGTATAGTGTATAATGAGGTGGACTGGATAGAACTAACCTAGAATATAGATAGGTGGCGTATTTTTGTAAGTGCGCTCAAGAACTCTCGAGTTCAGAATACTACGGATTACGTAATTAGGTTTGTAAGTAAATTGAAAACAAAGCAAATACTAGACTATATTAATGATTTATGGAAAATTTGGCAACACCAAGGCAGAGACAATTTAAGACCAGTTTATCCTAAAATGTACTGTGTTAAACGCCTCAAATATGTACTTGTGGGTCTAGTTTGTACTTGAAGATTTAATTTGCAATGTAGTGGTATAATCTATTGACATGACAATACTTCGTGAGTTTACACTTTAAGTTATGACTCGAGAAATCTCTCTATTTACTTACAGATCTGAAAAAAAGTTTGAGTAATCTATTTTGCAGTTATATTTAGATGATTATTTTCTTTGACATGGAAAAATGAATGTCTTTACCATCTCTGTGTATGCTTATATAATCAACTGATGAACTAATAGACCGATTTAGACCAAATTCGAAAAATAGATTTAGTAGGTCACCTTAATAGTTTATCTTCCACCAAACCCGCCTCGGTGGCGTAGTTGGCTAACGCGCTTGTCGTGTTGAGCTCGACTGCTGAGGACGGGGAGATCGAGGTTCGAATCATCGGTCGGGTGAACTGGGGGTGGTTTTTCCTAAATTGTTTTCCACTCCCCCCCTCAACGCAAATGCGGGTTCACTTCCTCTAATTCAACCTTCACAATTCCTAACCCATTAGCGTAATTAGTACTTAAAGCGTATAACCCGAACGGTTAGTAAGACGCGGTGCTAATAATAATAATAATAATAATAATAATAGTGATATATGCATTCCACATGGCTTGACGTATGAATACAACAAAGTAGTTTTTCCAGGCTCTTTTTATGAAAATTACCTGTGATTGTGTTACACTTAATAAATGTAACCTAATATATTTATTTGAGTAGACAAAATATAAAAATGATTGGTTTGAAATTTTCATAAAAACTATATATATATAAAAGAAAAATACACGTTCCAATAATATGCACCTAAATTGATTTGTTCCAAAATTTTGGTGTCAGAAAAAAAAAAAGAATTGGTTTAATTTTCAGTAACCTCTAAAAACCCTGTAGGTATTTAACTAAAGCCTACATATAGAATCTGAAATTCTTCGAAAATATGTGTTACACTACTTATACACAAACAAGTGGAATTACAATTATTATTATAATTTAGCACCGCGTCTTACTACCCGTTCGGGTTATACGCTTTAAGTACTAATTACGCTAATGGAATAGGAATTGTGAAGGTTGAAATAGAGCAAGTGAACCCGCATTTGCGTTGAGGGAGAGTGGAAAACCATTTAGGAAAAACCACCCCCAGTTCACCCGACCGAGATTCGAACCTCGATCTCCCCGTCCTCAGCAGTCGAGATCAACACGACAAGCGCATTAGCCAACTATGCCACTGAGGTGGGTAATTACAATAATAATAATTATTATTAGTATTATTTCAAACCAAGTCACAGGAAAGCCGATTGAAAAAATACACTTTAATTCTATTTCAAATTTGGTAAATCCATTGTACTTTGTTTGAAAATTGATTTGTACTTCTTGGGGTCAACGCTGCTATTAATTATTTGAATATTTTTTAAGTAGGCTATATTTGTTGGACAATGACATAATATTGCGTGTCTGTGCCACAACGATCGTATAATTGTAACGGAGAGGTTAGCCCGTACTAATGTACCGTTGTCCAGGGGACGTACTAATGTACTAATCGTACATCCTTTCCGTGGAGGCTCTTTCCATGTCTTGATGAGATGAGGTGATGGTGATAGTGAGTATGAGGGCACATGCGTTGTCACTGATTTGAGATGGTTGGTCCTGAGATTTGATTGACTCTCCTGTACCGAACATCTCAGGCAGAGCAGACGAAGTAGAGATGAGTTTAACCTTAGCGGACCAACTCGCACCGATGAGGCGGAAATCTTGTGATTGGCTTAGAGCTGGTCACGTGACCAAGTTTCTGTTCTGCACTAGTTTTTTTTGGCGAACGTGTGATTCCTCAGTTAATGTCCGGTTTGGTTATCCATATGTTTTAACTACTGGAATGAGGATGAGAACGGTGGTATTCTAGAGGAAATGTGCCCAAATTTGCGTGGAGGTAGAGTGGAGAGCCATTTAGGGGTGAAAAAAACATCCTCAGAGGAACTGACCTGGTTTCAAACCTCGATCACCCCATCACAGCCAGTCTAGTCTACTCTAATTGGTGTATTAATTTCATAATATTGAAGTAACTTCGTAAAAAAATGTCTAAGGAGGATGTTTGTGCATTCAATAAACATTTCAAGACATTTCGAGGGAGATTATGAAAAACTTAGGAATGATGATAATAAGGTCTTCAATTACTTCCGGGAGCCGCTTCGGTGGCAGCATGGTCTAATGCGCTATTCTCGCAGTGGACTAGACTGCAGATGGCGGGGAGATTGAGGATCGAATCTTGATTGGGTGTACTGGGGTCTGGGGGTAGTTTTTCCAGAATGGTTTTCCACGCAAATGCGGGTACACTACCTAAAAATATAATCTTACTAATCCCAAAAACCATTTAGCGTATAACCCGAACGGGTAGTAAGACGCGGTGCTAATAATAATAATAATAATAATAATAATAATAACAACAACATCATTTTACGAACTCTTGTTCAAATTTAAAAACATACTGACTATTTTAATAAAAGGCTTTGATGGACTTCATCAATAAATTGTTGTGTGTTGTAAAGTTGCCATTTCGAGAGTAAATATGGCGGAAGAGAAGTAATTCCATACCACAGATTAAGAAACGCACGACCTGTTACAAACACACACCAAGGTTCTAACGCGTGCCGCTGGGGTTGGCTGCCCTGTAGTCTCGCCAACACTGCTACACGAAAGTTAAACTATAAAATGCACCATAAAATATAATCATGGATGTAGGGAGAAATTAATTTGCTGGAGAGAAAGGGTGTTCAAAATCGTTAAGTTTCTGAAAGAATGTTAAGACTTACTAATAATCCCTAAGGAATAAGAACATTGTTATTAAATACAGCGGGAGGGGAAGAGGGGGGGGGACTTCATTTGTTTAAGTGGGAATGGGGTTAGGTTATAAAAAAGTTTTTAGGGACTTTATACTCCTCAGCTAGTTTATATTGGAAAATTAGATGCTCGTAAAAGCTATTTAAAGTATGCGTCGTTGAAGAATTTTTTAAATATCTTTTACTCTCTTAAAAGCTATTTATAAATTTTGTTAAATTTCGAAAATCCTATACTCTATAGTGGCTAATTGGAGCAATCCTTTGGTAAATTTTTGAAAATTTTATGCCTCCTTTAAAAGTTATTTTAAAAAGGGGTCGTAACAATTTTGTTTATATATAAATTAGATTCTCAAGAAGCTAATTAAAATGATCCTTACATCTTAAAAAATAATAATAATTGGATGCCCTAATATCAATAGTACCTAATATTTAGGTTGCGACCCAAATAAGAGTCACAAAGATGTTCCTAAGGGTCGCAATAAGGTTTTGAGTTTTTTTTCCAAACGTTATGAAATATTAAATTTACAAATACTACATCAAATTGGAGTATTACGAAGTATTACTGCAATACTGACAGTGGAAACAGTGTCGAAACAAAGTTTTGAAACCTTCCTGTATTTGAAATTTTGGACCCAGCTCAAAGACAAACTAATTTTGACTCGAATTTAAAAGGCTCTTCTACATCTTCTTACAATATAGTCTACCTCTGTGAGAAGGATTTTTAAGTCTTATAACGAACAAGATCCTCAGAATGTTACGCATTGTACTCTGCCCATCAACATATTCCTCAAACTTGAAGGGCGTATCTACAAAATAAAGCAACATTATGGTTGTTATTGAAAAAAAAAAACTGTTTTGGTTATAAATTTTTTCACGAGAATATAGTGTGTAATTTTCTTTTTGTAAGATTAAAAAGCTACCGAAATTGATTAAATTTAGTTTAAAACATTTATCGACGCTAAATAAAAACTCAAGAGAACTTTTCTCAAGAATGAAACATCATTATTATAGCCGCTGAGTTTTTTTTAATTTACTTAACATTATAATAAAGTCACATTTTTATTAAAAAATTGTGTTTTACATTTTGTTTGATTATAAAGTTATTGAACTAAAACAGTTTTTGTTATTTTAATTAATTCAATTTACAAGCTATTTGGAATGGTCATCGCAGATATATTTTTAATTGGGTGTCTTTAGAAGCTATTGAGGTGACCTGGCGGTCTAGGGGTAAGGTGTCGGACTTCTGTGCTGGAGGCAGGGGTTCAATCCTCGGTCCCGGCACAGATTTATCTGATTACCAAACCCTTCCTTCACCTCTGACAAAACATCTTGTGAATGTGGGGAATGGCAGGCCTCCACCATGGTTCGGATTCCACGTTAAACTGTAGGTCCTTCATTTCATCTCGCAATTACACATTACTACACATTACACATTACACACATTAGCGTAAGTGCGTATAACCCGAACGGGTAGTAAGACGCGGTGCTAATAATAATAATAGAAGCTATTGAAAGTGGTCTTCGCCTGACAGTTCCCGTCACACTAAATACTCTGATTCGTTGTGTCATGTGTGATATAGTTTCCATGTTTTAGCCTGGCATTATTATTATTTATTTGAGGTATTCTACGTGCATTTCTGAACCGATTGATTAAACAAGCAGACGAGAATATCTATGATCCGAGGGCGAAAGGGTCTACTAATTTTGACAAAAAAGGTATTTCCACACACCTTCTGGGGTTCCTTTATATCTTACAATCGGCATGGGAAAGACTGCTTTATATCCATTTCGGAGGAAGTTGTGCTACGGTTGGGTTTGAACCCACGAACATCGGGTCCGGAGGCCAGCACTTCACCCCAAGACCACTGATGTCAACTCCTGGCATTATATATGTCGTCATAATTGGAACGTATTTCATGTCCAATCATGTATACGCATTTTTATTTTGAATTAATCGTTAATGAGGTCAGTACAGAAGAAAAGGCCATACCTTTGAAAGTAGATAAATAAATATTACATACACGATCATTTTTTTAGAGAGTATTAATTTGTACTCTTGAGGAAATTCACCATAGTGGATCGAGCACAAAGGCATCAGTCTCGTCTGTTTTGGTTCCCTGAGTGATTATATTCACGTACAACACTTATAACATTGCACATAGCATGCAAGAAGTTGCAATTCATCACTTTCACTGATAGGGTTAGGCGTATCGTATAACCCAAACGGTTAGTAAGACGCTGTGATAAATAAAAATAGGGTTAATCATTGATACATAGTGAATAGTGCACAATCCATGAAGTTGATTAAACTTTAACTAATGCACTAAGCCCGGAGCTAAGCATAGACAACCATTTGACTTAAGACGTGTCAGCCAATGAGAATGTGAGAACAAGCTTTGGCTAACTAAACGCCATCTTCTTCAGTGACCAAATGGTCTAAGGCGTCACTCTTGTGTTAGACTGGCTTGCTGATGACGAGGAGATCGGTGTTCGAATGCCTGTCGGATCTACTCAGGGTGGTTTTTCCTAAATGGTTTCACATTCTCCAACAACGCAAATGCAGGTAGATTACATCCAAAATGCTTCCTTCCTGCTCCCTACCCCATTAGGCTACGGCCAGACTAGCTGTAAAATACTGACAAAAACCGTAAAAATAAAGCACGAAAATGCACCCAATAGATTAAAATGGAGCCGGCTACACAACGCTGTAAATTATTGCTTAGTTAGAAAGTGGAACTCATTTCAAGGTCGTGTCAAAGACGAATATGCCTGGGACACAGACAAGTAAGAAACAGACTCAGCCTTACGGGGATTTTGCTGCGCTTCATTTGCCAGCTTGAGTCCTTCAACACTGGGCTTCGCTAGTGTCACTGCTGGGTGATGATAGGACTAACCGCAGCGATCCTAGTGTTGAAGGACTCAAGCTGCCAAAAGGAGCGCAACCATTTTAACCTGGAGGTTGTGTGTCTAGGTATATTATTTGTCTGTGGTTTGGACCCATAATTCTGGCAACAGCTTACAGCGAAAGAATGGCTACACGTGAAATATTGTATACTGGCGTCATATTCCTGCCTCGTGTGCAATGTTGGTCTAGCGTAATGGACGCTTTAGAAGGAGATGCTTTGGATGGATTAAGTTTCAAAGAAAAAAAAACTCATTTGGTAGTCAAACGAATTAATTGATATTCGGTAATACTCAAAGAATTTTATAGAGTAGCTACAATTTCAGTTTTTCATGAAGTAAAACAAATTACCCATGTGTTGCTCGGTTACTAATGATGGGATGAATCCACCAACTTTTTTTTTTTTTTTATAGATGGCGCTAACATCGGACAAGTAGCACGCAAAATGTCATTTATCATTAGGATTCATCACCTTTATTTCCTTTTCACAACTGCACACAAAATCTACTTGTTAGTGTAGCGTGAAGAAGCAACACTACAGCCGTCGTCTGACCACCCACAATTTGTAGAAGCTTTATTTTACTGCCATTTTTGGCAGTATTTTACAGCTCTTCTGGCTGTAGCCTTAAAGTTATTATCATATATGTGTGCTGCCTGAAAAGGTATTCAGACGTTGTGATAAAATTAAATAAAAAATAAACGCCAGTATACACAGCGGACGGAAAATGTATTCTGTTCACGTTTGAAATGCCTTTTGGTAGCTATACTTGTTTATTATTAACAAAATGTTCTTTGTTATAGGATCAATGACTACGATTGTAAATACGATCGAAAATAAAGGAGAGGTACCACGTTTTAAATAGTGTTATTGGAAATTAAGTATACCCTCATATTTATAACCAAAATAAAATCAGAGACATAATAAAAATAAAATTTGACTTTATATTACAGGTGTCACTTGAATTAGGTCAATCTTTATAATTCAAAAGATACAGTTTAATGAACATAAGTTTTCCAAATGAACCATTGGATGGATTATTTTTATATTTGGCCATAATTAGATTTCATTTTTTCCTTTTATTTGAGATATTTAACGCGCACTTTTTGAACCGACTGATTATATCAGTACACGACATATAAACTAACTTAAATCTGGAACAGACACAACATCCAGACTCCAACCGTTAATTCATCACTATGGAAGGGGAAACCCACATTTCACTAATGATACATTTTGGTCATGCCAAGAATTGAACCCGGGACCCTTAACTCAGTAGACAGACACGCTACCAACGGTTATTATAGAAACGATAAAGAGTAGTACCCATCTAAATGACGTGACACGTGTTCTGGCCTCTAATGAGCATTTTTAAGTTATTATTATTATTATTATTATTATTATTATCATTATTATTAGCACCGCGTCTTACTACCCGTTCGGGTTATACGCACTTACGCTA
>CABFVX010001728.1:0-22380 GCA_902151425.1 Timema shepardi
TTGTTATATCCAAGGTGATTGATTTCGGTAGTTATTAGACAAAAGTAAATCAGTGGTGTATTCTCTTTTAATGTCTGATGAAATGAGTAACGGTACGATGAAGCGGTAAAAACTGGTTTGCTTGTATTTCAACAGTAATAATTCAACAATTATCACAAATGCTGATACTCAAGAAGAAATAATATATGTGGAAAACACAGACTCTGCCAATCAGTCTACTCCAAAACAATCAAAACCGACAAATGTGTTTCGTGCTGCTCAGAGTCGCAAAAAGAAAATGGTTCACGACATGAGCGCAGCGATTGATAAACTTGATAAAGTAGTGCAAAGTAATAATAAAAATGAGACTGAAAATTAATTTGATATATTTGCTAAATATGTTAATGCCCAGCGAAAACAGATTCCTTTTTACGATGCTATCATCTGCCAAGAACAAATTTAAACTATATGAAGACTTAAACGATTAGAACTCATAATGAAACAGTCCCAGTACACAATTTCAACACCAGTGCTTTCACTTTCTCCAGGTGCTATTCCTTCACCAGCGTGTTCAAATAGCATGTATGGAGAATATTGGTTAACCTCATTTGAAACTGATTCCAACAACACGAAGAAGATTCGGAGCAGACAATTGATATACTTGCCAAAGTTCTAAATAGTTTTTACACTCAAAAATAAAATAAAATGTTGTAAAGCATCTTAAATTTAATACTTTTGTTAAAATATATTGTACTGACTTAAATAAACTCTTCTTAGAAGCCTCGTATACAGTTACACAAACTTCCTTCAAAAAGTTTAAAATGGTGTTTTTAGGTACACGGTATATGGAAGCAAGCGTTGAACATGAATCTCTTGTAGCTAAATGTCTTAATGTTACTTGCAGCTTTAGTCTTGCTGAAATAGCTTGTCGCATCACTGTGTCACGTTTCTTTATGCGGCACTGAACTTTCAATAGCAATTCCTCAAAATTTTCTTCCAACATTCTCAAATGATTTCTATATCCTTCACTATCCTCTAACGCTAATTCCCTTAGCAATGTCTCCAAAGCTCCCAATCGTTTTATTCTCAAGATCCACTGTCTCACCCAAAAACGACGCTTTCAGCTATTGTTACTTGATAGAATTGTTCGCAGTTCTTATAGTAAAATAACTGTTATAGTGTGCACCACTTCGCGCACGGCTTCCTTCAAAGCCATTGTGAACACTGAAACGGTATGATCGATTTCACTTGAAACTTATTAACCAAAACTGATTCAAGTCACATTCAACTTTTGTTGATCAACTAAAATCTGTCAATAAAACTTGATTCGTGAGAACGCACCTTAACAGATTGCTCCTGCTCCACTAAAGGAGCAGTTTTCCCAATCCCTATACTGTTCTAACCTCACAAACACGGATCCCATACCAACACAACTGTTAGTATCAAATATGTAATTGAAATGTCACCGCATTCTAGATAGCATTTAGTGTACAGATAAAAACCATCAAGTGTTGTAACAGTATTTTTTAAGTTCAGAAAATACACATGGTTTCACTCTCTTTGACAAGAATAATTTGGTAAGTTATCATAATGACCTTTTTCAGTAATGAAAAATATAATTTGTATTTCATCATTACAGCTAAAAGATTGTAAATACACTTACTGGTTTCTACCTGAATATTATAACAATTTTATTTTAAAACTTCTGAAAAACCTAGTAAAATAGCTTACCAAACTATTGTTGTGTATTCATTAAACAAATCACTACTTTACTGTACCGCTAAAACTCAGGTAGTGCACTAGCGAAGTTTTTCCATGATCAATACTGCCCTTCACGATACATTTTATAACAGACTAAATATCTAAGTTAAAATACTTATTTTATCCAGTGAACAATGTGTACAAAACACACTTACAAATAATAAATGGGCTGAAAAAAACAACACAGCTTAATGCATAGAATCAATTATCAACTTTTACCAGACATAGAATAAAAACTCCTGATCCTAGCAGTGTAGTTAACTATATATATTTTTTTGTTAGTTACCAACTTTTAGCAATAACCCGACGATATATTGTAAGGTTGAGTATTAACTCAAACACCCAGTGGTCAAGAGGACAGTAGTCATCGTGACGTCAATGAGCTAGGTAAATTGTTTGTATTATTTTTCTTAGGCTTTTTATTGCTTTGGGGTGGGCTATAGATAGCTATTATACTTATATAATATTACGAGGATTTGAAGCTTTACAAGGAGAGTGTTACCATAGTATGACCAAATGTCTTATAGACGTATGTGTGTAAAAGAGAGACGAAGATACTAGAAAGTTTCTTGCTCGTGCAAAGATGTGCAAATTACAGCTAATAAATTTCAGTCAAAGATGGCCATCAGGATATATTATAGATTTTACTGGTGTAGCCTACATCAGAAATTTAAATTCATATAAATGTTTCTTTTAAAGATTCCTATCCGTTTAGAGAATTTAAAATTAAATAAATATACCGTATAAAACCCTTCACAAATTGGAACATTAGCTTACATACAATTCATTCTTTCTAATTATGGTGTTGGAAAATATAGCCTACATTATTTGTTTAACGTAACTGTTAATAGGCCTGTTTCTTCTTCTTCTGTGAATCCGTCCTTAGACAGGTTTCAACTGGATATATTTAATTTTATTCGGTCCTGGGCGTCTTCTTTACTACTTTTATAGCTTGTTAGCTTTCCAAACCTTCTTCTTTTCCCCTCATGGACCTCTTCACTAAAGTGGCCCAACCAAGATCTCTTCTCTTCGTTATCAACCTTATCAGGCTACCCTCCTACCCTCCTTCATTCCTCGCTTTGTCCATCCATTTTACCTTCTCTACATTTTAAAACCTTCCAAATAACTTTGTTCCCTCTTTCTGATTATCCAAGTCTCAGAGCCATGTGATCAAACGAAACATTTTGCAAACTTTTTGTTACCCCAATCGGGATTCGTTCCATTGTCAGTAATCCCCTCGCCATTCCATATGCTTCCTTCCCCATAGCTATTCTGCTTTTAACTTCCTCCGTAGTCATTATCCATTCCAAGTCACCAGACTTCCCAAATACTTGCGCGATCTTAAGTTACTTGTTCTAGTTTCTTCCCTTCCAACTTCCATCACTTTCGTCTCACCGATTTTCACCTGCATTTCAAATTCTTTTCTCACTCTTATACCATCCATCATGTCGCTCAGTTCTTCCTTCGACATAACATCACTTGATCATCTGCGTACTAAGTGGTTTTTAGTCGTTCCACGACTACTATAATGCCTCGTGCCCTTTCTAGAGCCTGCTATATCTATATTTAAAAAATTGCTTTACCTCCCAAATGCAGTTTATTCGTGTTAGCTTTATCTGTGACACATTTTGTACCAGATACTTCTTATTTATCTGTTACCTCGCTCATATGCTTTCATTCCTTTATATTTATTTCGTTAATCTGTGGTCTTAATATTTATTTATTTTCAATTGAACAAAATTAAGATTTTGCAAATTGTTGATTAAACAGTTTTAATTTAAGTAAAATAAAAAAACTTTTAAAAATAAAATGTCTAAATCTGTAAGTAGATTAAAAACTTTAAGGAAGATGGGTGACAAAGTAATTCATAAAAGCAAGTTAAGGACAGATATTCCTGCAGGAATGGCAGCAGCCGGACCACCACTTGGGCCTATGCTTGGACAAGTAGGTAACCAATTTTTTTTATAAATATACTCTCAGTTGGGGTATTTAGAACGATAACGTATGTTTATATCCTTAAATGCCTAAGTCAGAAGTTTATGGGGAGACAGTCACAAAAACATCATTCATTTAAATCACATTTTTAAAAACAAAATATTCCAAATTTATAATATATAATTTACATAGTGAAAAAACCACCGCTTCGATTATAATGGAAGGAGAAAGAAAAATAATAACTCGCCAGATATTTGTCGGCCATATTCTGTTGCATAGCCAAAAAACTGCCTTGCTCGTAAACACTCGGCGAATTACAAAACATATTCCAATAATTATACCTATTATTTTTAGAAACACATAATAATCTTCCACAACCACACTTCAAATTTTTTTTTCATAGCAAACACACTTATAAATGAGACACAATTAGTTTAATTAATTTGATCTTGTTTGAAGAAATCTAACCTCCATAAATGAAACTACGCATTGTAACATTATGTAAGAATCCATTAGAACATAATCAATTACAATTGCCACCCGCTTTAGTGACTTATGTCTGTAGGAATTGGCCATTTTTTAACATATAAGTTACATACAATTTAAAGTAAAATATCTAAGAATTTGTGATGCTAAAACTGGTTTTTATAACTTTAACAGATGACAGTTTGACCGGACTGCTGACAAAATTATGCTACACCCGAGCACCCGAGTTAACGAAAAACCTGATGTCGTTATAACCAAGTTCAACTGTAATTATTCAAAATTATAATTATTTAAAAAAATTCATTTGAGGTATTTAACGTGCACTTTCTGAACAAACTTATTAACTAACTTAAATCAAAACAAATAAAACACCAAGCTTCTGACTGTTAATTCATCACTGTGAAAGGGCATACTCACATTTCATGTATGATATATTTTCGGATATATGTCAGGAAGTGAATCCGAAATCCTTAGCTCAGTCGGTAGCATGTCTGAATTCAAAATTATCAAACTTTATAAATATAGGCAGGCTGTTATCCAATTCTTTTTTTTTAAATGTTTAAGCCTAATAATAACAAAATGATATAAGTATAGTGATATAATTAAGAAGAGGTGTCAGTTATATGCATGATAACTTGTTTCCTATTAATGCTTATCAAAGTCGGGATGTTCTACTACTAGATAGCTTACTCTACATTTTCAATTTGAATGCCCATTTTACTTCAATATTCACAACACAAAATCTAGCAATCATTTAAAAACAGATATTGGTATCGTTAGGATATTTATTTTTAAAATACATTGTGTCTAACTTCATTGGGGCTGTCACTAACTTATAACATATACCAAAATACAGTACTTTTGTTTTTAACATGAGGTTGTTGCATCGCAATTTACTTAAATTTCAAATAACTGGGATGTCCCTGGAATTAATATATATTAGTTTTAATAGACAGATGATTAATAGTATTATTTATAAATATCAATAAACAACTGATACTTTTTACCAACATAATAATAATAGTGAGACTGTGCCACCCAACACATCTTCACTCTTCCAGTACTTTCTTCCAAGTGTCCTTCACCCCAGTGCTCGACTGTTATCTCCAAAAACTCCACTAGACCTGGAATTCTACTCACAGACCTTGTGGGGGTTACCAACACATTCTTTAGATTCCACTCTTAGTGCTTAGTTGTCACTTCTCTCCAACCATCCTAAAGTCACCAAACCACTGTGCTCTTCGTCTTACAAACAAATAATAATCACACACATATACAAACTTAAAAAAACTAGCCGAACAATCTTAACAATTTTAATGAAACAAATAGCCGAAGCTATTGTTGATGCATTTTAGAGAGGATACTACCTCATAGATATCATATTCTGAAAATTGAAAAATGACACCTGGACACGGGAATCGAACCCGGGACCTTCGGCTTAGTACGCCAATGCTCATACCACTGAGCTATCCAGGATTCGTCCCGTGCCCATGGTCATTCTTCACTCATAGTTTAAGGCAGAGTCTGAGATAGACGTGGAAGTCGTCAGCTTATAAACAATTTTACATAGCTAATGTGTATATAATAAAAACACTCTTATTAAATTATAAATTTTCAGCCTGGTATACCATTTTACAAATTGGCAACTTCAAGGTTGAGACCAGTTTAGTTTAACTAGGCCTATGTGAGTGCAATAATTCATGCACCTCCATTTGACATAGCTATATAGTTGGTTGATGGTGATAACTGACACCAGAGTGTAATTATTAAAACTATATCTAATTTAAAAACAGGCTATAGCCTATTTCATGTGATTTAGTGTACTGTTGCCTAATATTTCAGAGAGGAATAAACATAGCCACATTTTGCAAAGACTTCAACGAGCGAACAAAAGACATAAAAGAAGGTGTTCCGCTGCCATGTCGAGTATCTGTGAACCCTGACCGCAGCTATGAATTGGTGATTCACAAACCTCCTGCAACGTTCTTCTTTAAACAAGCTGCGGGTATTCAGAAAGGAGCAATGTTTCCAGGTAAAATGGGACACATTATTATTCACTGTACAATCAAGAGCACAAATCAAAGTAAAAACACTAACATATATTTACACACACATCAATATTTCGATGCTATTATAGCATCTTTCTTAGGATATAGTAGTTTTTCTAAGATTTGGATGGAAATTCAAGATTTAGTTGGTAAATCAAAGCTTTTGATTCATAAAATAGTGGCTTTGACCCAACTCTAAAATAGGCCTAGTTTTTACTTTTTTAATGGATATTATTCTTCCATCTATGTTAGCTTGTTTGGTGAAATTCAAGGTTTTAATACTACACTAAAATATGAAAAGCTATTTTTATGTTAGTACATTTCTGGCATGATTCTAGATGCTGGTTAATTTTTTCATGCATTCTTTTTTCCCAGGACAAGAAATTGGTGGAAAAATTACTTTAAAACACTTGTATGAAATTTCCAAAATAAAATCAGAGGATCCTCCACTGGAGTGCAAAACTTTGGAAGAAATATGTAAAATGTTAGTAGGTGTTGCTCGCTCTTGTGGGATAGAAATTGTGCGGGATTTAGACCCAGTGGAGTATGAAGAATTCTTGGAACAAAGGAAGGTTATTGTGGAGAACCAACAGAAGGAATTGCAGGAGAAGAAAGAAGCTCGCATGTTGAGGACAGGCTGAGCCAACCTAGTTGAACTTTTTTAGTGTTGTATAATATGTTGTGCCCAGCTGGAGACCTGCACAGGTCTAGTTGAAACAGAATTCTCTAGAGTAGGTATTGAAGGTACTCTTACATTATTTATAAATAACTTTCTAAGGGCATTAAAGATGTAATTTTGTAGAAGGAAAAGTTTTGATTAATTTTCCTTCCTACCTTTTAATAGCAATTCAAGGTTATGGGCCAGTTTTAGTCAGATTGAGTATGCCTCAAGTTCAGCACTTTACTAAATGCAGGACGACACCTACCTAGACCAGAATGAAATAGACCAATTTCATACGCAAAACTGGCCCATTCCATTCGAGTTTAGGTAGGTGTTGTCCTGCATTTAGTATAGCACTGAACTTGAGCCATACTCAATCTGACTGTAAAACTGGCCCTATGTGCTTAACACAGACCTGGGAATCAATTTCACTAGTATCTGTTGTGATACAAACTTGTTGGGGGGATTGTCTATCAGGTGCCAAACCACAGGATTTCAAGTGGTACACTGAACACAAGTTAACAGTATTCAGCCAGCATTAAATTTTTAGTAACAAATACACTTCATTCACTTTAAAAAAAAAGTAGCACTTACCTAGACCTTTAACACTTTTGCATTCTCTTATAAGCCACACCATAGTGGAAACAAATACATAATAATCAACTTTATCCAATAGGATGATGAGGCCACGATTCAAATGCACTTAATTAACTCAAACCTTAACAGTTTTTTTAAATTGTGTTCTAATTAGCATTGTGTATGAGACCAGAAGCTTGGACACAATCTTAGAGAACATGGAAAGCCCTAGTTCTCACTGATAGTCAATTGCAGGATAATTAAAGCTAAAGGTATAAATAAAGTCTACAATTATAATGTAAAAAAGTTAATATTTATTTAGGGTTTTTACAATAAGATTTTAATCACTTAACTCTGTTTCAAGTACACTCTAAACTTAAAAGTATATAGAAATAAACAGACATACAAACCCTGATATATTGATTTGATTTCAGTCTGAAGAAAATTTATTTTGGTTAAAAATTGTGAATATTAAAAAATATTTTGTTTGCTTGAACATTGTTTCAAAATATAGGAAATATACTGTAGGGTTATCACCCTGGTAAACACTTAAAAATACTGCCCTAGATCAACACTGCCAAGAAAATAGAGCTAGCGCCTCTATATTTTCACACCAATTCTCAGAAAAAAATATTATTATTACTACTACTAGCATCGTGTCATACTACCCGTTCGAGTTATACACACACTAATGTGTAATGGTAGGGTGATTGTGAGATGAAATGAAGGACCTACAGTTTAACAAACGAATGAAGGTGTCGGATTTCTATGCTAGGGTCTGGGGTTCAATCCTCGGTCCCGGCACAGATTTATCTGATTATCAAACCCTTCCTTCACCTCTGACAAAATGTGTATTAATCACAACTTGTGAGTGTGGTGAATGCCAGACCTCCACAGTGGTTCAGATTCCACGTTAAACTGTAGGTCCTCCATTTCATCTCACAATCACCCTACCATTACACATTAGCGTAAGTGTTTATAACCCGAACGAGTAGTAAGACGCGCTGCTAATAATAATAACACTAAAACATTCTTGGCCCGCATTGCGCCGTCAATTAAGATGTTTCGATTTAGTTTGAGTTTTTGTGCCAAGCGTTTGGATGCTAATTATTATGATACAGAATCATCATACCCCGTGATTGAGCAGCAATTAAAATGTTAAGGTTGTGCATTGGGCGACAATTAAAACATTCTTAAATTTATAGTGAGATAATTTGTATTTATAGCCTCATGATCAAGCGCCTTTAATTATTTCATCAGACAAAGAGAACATTTTAATTGTTCTCGTTATCTGATGAGATAATTGGTAATTATAGCCCCGTGATCAAGCACCAATTATAATGATATTTCTTACACGTATGAAATAAGTAAGACCTTTAAAATTACACACGATTTATTAAGATGATTTTACCTTCAGCACTGAAGATGTAATATTAGATGATACAGTTTAGTTAAACTAAGGATTATTTTTCTGTGGCATTACATGTCCCATGTGCTGTTTAGTTTTATGTTACTGCTATATATTCATACGCATAAGTGACATATATGACTTACCCCTTGCCTCTTGAACCTCTTGTCACCAGTGTCAAAACTAACTAATCAAAAGAGTCCTGGCGACAGGTGTTGTGAAGGCTAGTTTCCTATTAAGTAGAGGGAGCTAGCGTTACTTGCTTTTTTGGTTAACACTATGGAGTTGATTTTCGAAAGAAAAAATAAACTTTGTGGTGTAATCTATTGACATTAGTTTTGAAAGCGTGTGATTCTCCATGGATGAAGTATTGAAAGGATAATTTATATACAATACTTTAAAGAAAAATGCACTTCTTCCACGACTTTTTTAATATATGAGAGGAGTCCAAATCACTTATCATTACAACATACAAACATTGCATGTAGGAAAAAGATCGCAAGGGATATCAAGAAAGAGATGGGAGAGGCAGATAACAGAAAGTGTTCAAAGTGAGAGGAAAAGAATGGAAGACATTAAAGGAAGAATAATGGTGGAAGGAAAATGGAAGATTGAGGCATTTTACTAAACTGGCCCAGCGACAATTGATGATGAGTAAACATTTCTTCTCAGCTCATAAGTTTTTGCCGTATTTCAACTTTCTCCAAGTACAATTTGATTATGTTCTCTCATCTTCTTCTTGTCTTTCAACATAACCTTTTTCCTGTGCTTCTCAATGTGTTTCTTTAATTTACCATTCTTCTTCAGCTCCTTGTACTGGTCCACAAGTTCCAAAAGACGCTTCTCCACTGAAAAACATATTTAACTGTTTATTTGCTCAAAAAACACTAAAAAATTGAGTTTTCTTATTTATTATTATAAGAGATGGTAAATTTCCAAAATTTAAGAGGTAATTTATTTTAATCCTCGCTAGGACTTCAAGTGGAGATTCATTACATATAGGACCAGTAGCTCGAAATAAGGAAGAACCGCCAGCTTCTAGGAATCCAAATTTTTTTAAGTGGCTATACAAATATTTTTAATACTCATAAAACACCAATATTATAGAAGAGTAGGGCCTAGACACTTACCACAAAACTCTAGATATAAAAGTTCACATTTAAAAACATATACATCTTTGGTGCACATCAGTTCCCCTTTTAATTAGCAGCCGTTTTGTTTACTGTATTTGCATACTACTTGTACTGTAATTTCACCTGTTGTACAATAATATAATCCACAATTGGGATATCATTCTAAAAGAAATATTATGAGGCTCTGATATAAAGAAACAATCCAACCCATTATTATTTTTACTTATTACCTATTCAGGTTATACACATATATGTGAATTACTCTAATGTGTTAAGGAAGCGGATGGTTGAATTTGGAGTTAGTGTACCCAAATTTGTGTAGGAGAGTGAAAAATAAATTAGGAAAAACCACCCTTAGTACACCAGACCGGGATTCGAACCTCAATATCCCTGTCATCGGCAGTCTAGTCTATAGGCTGAGTGATCAATGCTGTTGAGGCTTGGTGCTTTAGAATCCAAACATTACGTGGCTTGGATTCCGGCAGTTGAAATTAATTTTTATGTTGTGCAAATGATTTTGAAAATAATATAATTATGGACCTACTCATTACCACTTGTGTAGTAAGCAAGTTTGTTTACATATAATTCTAAAAACAAAATTAGTATCTTTGGTGGGCAAAATATTCATTTCAAGTTAGTGTATCAATTGTAATAGTGTGTTGGCAATCCTATTCAGAGAAAAAAATAAATAAAAAAAATTAAACATCTCTGTTGAAGGGCCTTATGCGACCTGAAAATTATTGTAATGTTTTTTTGTGTTACCAGAAAAACCTAGGTTCAAAAGTTTAGTGTATATATATCTTGCTGTACTATCTTTCTTTCAAAATCTTACTATCCATGAAGCATCCTTCCCTTAAACCAGACAAGTGAATCAATTAATTAAAAGTATAAAGTGATGTAGAGCTAATATTTTCTCCAGTAAAATTTCTATGGTGAGATTTTTCACCCCAAATATTAGTAGGGGTAGGGGGGTGTTAGGAGTATCTTACCAGGTTTCTGAAATTGTGGCCTCTTTCCCTCTCGTAGAAGTTGAATCTGCATTGCCCGCTCTTCCTGTTTCTTCTGCTCCTTGTGTTCCAGCCGCTCCACTTCACGCTCTTGGTTTTCCTGCCAGACAATTCTTGGCAGTTATTTTTTAGACCCTCCAATAATATGAGTGCTTTTAAAATGATTTCATACAAGAAACTTGTATGTATTACCAACCAAACAATCAGAAGCAATCTTAGAAATAATCTAAGCCCTATTCACATATTTAAAATTCAAAAACAGTTAAATTCACACTTATTAAAATAAAAATCTAAACTACTGATAGTTATTATTTTTATTCCCATTTTAAGTAAGCCTACAGTAAGTTTGTGTGCTAGCTACACATTTTCAAAAATAAACATTTGATAGTTTCTCAACCAAATATTGCTTAACATATTAGTTTAATGCAACAGTTTGTTTCATTTATTCAAGTGCATCATTATAGTTAATGTTTTGCAGGCCAGCTGCCAGACTTTTAAATAAATGAAAAATCAACCTACATGCTCTAACGCAATGGTCACCAAATGGCAGACCGCGGCCCACATCCAGACCACAAAGACATTTTTAAGGACCTTGATGAGATGGCGATAAACAGAAGAAATGATACTATTTCGGGGGTGGGCGGGTAGTAGATATGGAATGCCAATAATAAATAAGTAAAATAACTAAAAGAAAAGAAAATCAAGTTTTTGAATTAGTATAGTCCTAAAGGGCTTGAACTTGAGTAACTGTTAAAGTTTTGCCGGCTTGCGGAAGTATGTCGAGTTTTTAAATCAGACCATCAAAAATAATTGGGGACCCCTGCTCTAACACATCACTTTCATGCTAGACTAGATTACCAGTGATGAGGTTCAAATCCCAGTCAGGTGGTCTGAGGCTGATTTATCCTAAATAGTTTTCCACTCTCCCTCCATACCAATCCACATTTCCTCTAAAACTGTACCTTCCTCACCCCTTTTCCATTAGTATAGTTAATGTATGTGTATAGCCCACACAGCCTAGCAAGGAATTTTATAAAATCCTCTCTCTCTCTCTATATATATATATATATATATATATAGAGAGAGAGAGAATGAATAGGGCTTAGAATATTACAAAAAGTAAATCCTTGAAAACACACTGTCAATACTATGATATACACTGAAATATTACCAATCTCTGTATAAGGTAGCGAATCTTCTCCTTCCTGATTGAATTCTTTTCTGCCTTTAGGTCTTCTTTCAACTGTTTTAGTTCTTGCTGTTTCACTTTACTCAGAAAACTATATGAAGATTTAAAAGCCTGTGGGAACAAATCAATTCAATAGAGGTTGTAAAAATGAAAAAAAATAATCTCCAAAATGAAGGTAACACACTAGTGATATGAGGAGTCATGTGGTCACCTTTTCGTTGAATGCTCCACAAAGCGTGTCAAAGCGGGGGTCCCGTGGAACCACTTTTTTCACTGGCACAACTTCAGAGAGAAGTGACACAGGAACCTTGGAAGACATTTCCCGCGGCCTGCCAAGAAATATACAGGTCATGTACTATGTTTATCAATTTGTTAATTAAGTCATAATTTGGTATTCATATATTTTTTTGGCTAATAATTTGATTTTACTTTAAAAAGTCAAGAGTTACATACTTCCCTTCTCTACCATTGAACAAAAATATTCACACACAAAAAAAGTATAAAAGATAACTTAGGCCCCACATAACTTTTAAGTGGGAATTATCTGAAAGGAGTTGGGGGAGGTAAAATATATATAGTAGGTGGAGAAAAAAATTGTATAATTGTTTCAAATGTTTAATAACATCAATTTGCATAGACAAAGTCATTTAGAAAAATATGTATGTAATAAGCATACCTGGGAGGGGAGGTTAATTCATTTTAGTGTATAATTTTATTAGTTTAGAAAAAAAGGTAACAATATACTATCTTTGTAAAATATAAATATGAAATATTTTTACTTTTTGACTACCTATTTTTATTGGCCCTTTTGAAGTTATTATTTTTCATACTGGATTCTCCAAAAATTGCTTCATTGTACACTTTTGTACCAAGTTCTTCTTTTAATTGTAGGAGTTGCTCAAAGCTCATATCGGACAACTCTTTGCGAATGGATGCCTAGAAAAAGGAACACTTCACTAAAAACAATTAAACAATTTGGCTTTTTTTTGGAAATCTAGTGAACTGGCTAAAAAAAACTATCTTTTAATGATATGGAATTATACATCTCAATAATTTATTATTCACATCTATATTCAAAATTACGATATTTTAAATGAGAGTGGGTAGTAAGATTTATTTGGGTTAATTTGTTAAGTTGCAAGGTATGACGACATCCTCCTATGTCTCTGTTTAAAAAGATAACACAGTTTTGTGAATATAAACACACCTGGATAGCCACACCTTTTTTCTTTTGGGAAGCTTCGAGAAGTAAATGTCACTTGATATACCCCTTCAGGGTACATGGACCATTCCAAATAACTCCTAGAGGTGATCTCATTTTTTTTAAATCTTTTAGGGTTATCCAAAATTTAAAAATATTTTAGGGAAGAACCAATGCAAATATTTTGGAGAGAAGTATAGTTTTCAAAATGTTTCCAGATGAGGACCTCTTAAAATAGTTTCCAGGGGCATTCAATTAAAAAAAAAAATTATGTTGAGTCCTCAAACTCCCTTTTGACTTGAGGGGCCGATCTTTTTATTTTTTAACTCTTAATAATTTCCCCCATACAATTAAGTATTTGCTACCACTGGGTGTAACCTATTAATTACATGCTACTGTTTAACTTACCTACACTCTGATTGTGGCTGAATACACATCACAAGTAAAATAATGTATTTCTGATCCAAACCTTAGAAAAACTGTGATGACGATGTAGATTAATTCCATAACTATACCCGGAATAAATACATATATTTAGGGGGAAGCTCTTATCTGTGTTAGCTTATGCAATAATTAAGATAGTTTTTTTTTCCAATAAATACCTATATTTAAGTCATTCAAAGTGTTTTGGGCATAATTTAGGTTGTAGGTGATATAAATAAATAAAAACACACCGAATTGTAGTACAGTAGAGTCTCAGAAACTCAACCTAATGTGGACTGAGATGGTGTTGAGTTATTGAAATGTCGAGTTTTACGAATTGTAACCTTGTTACAACATGAAAGGAAAAGGATTGTTTTGGCTCACCGATTCTGTCCCCATTTGGCTGGTCTACAACGAGGCTCTACATACATACACATCACGGCTCGACTTGTTTCCAACTGAGCAGAGGGACCGTGGCTCGACGCCCGCCTCTAGATGTGCCTCGCCCAAAGAGAAACAAGAGACAATCGACATGCGCAGATCCGTGCGCGCCGACAAGAGTGTTGTGGTATCAATGGTCGGTTGAACAGCGCGCGATTTGAATTATACCCAGACTGTGTGAGTGTGTTCCAGAACTATGCACTCCCCTCCCCCCCTTTTCCCTGCCTTGCTTCCCGCGCTGTGAGAACACGTGACTCAACTTATGTGTATATAATGGCAGGACTCTATAGCCAAGACACACATTTCTCCGCATTCTCTAGGTGAGACACTTAGTGTCAAATTAGATTTAGTTTATTTATATCAAAATTCTGTTTGGCTTATGATGGAGTTCTAAATTACTGTTTCGGCAATATCTGCTTAATATTTAACTTTCGTTATTCTATATTGAGGCTGCGGAATTTTTAGTAGAGATTATGGTTGCGCAGCTGGACTTAAAGAAATTATTGTATAGGCTAACACATCTCATCCGCTTCACGGGTGGATTTAAAACTTTTTAACACCGCCATTTTTATATGCGGGGTATTTGTTAAATTGTACCCTTTGGGTATACTTTAGTAGAATCATGTTGAATGATTGTATTACTTGTCATTATTGGGGAATTAAATTTCTATAGATCTGTACTTGGTTGGTCAAAATCTGGGGCCGCGAGCCTGCACTCTTAGTTTGTTAGTTTTGTTAGCAGTTATGTTACTCAACTTTATAGGTCCTTTTAATAATGGATCTTGGTTCTATTTTTTGGGCCTTATAATGGCTGTATTGATAAACCTTTTTCTAGGGCACTTTGTCATCTACATTAGTTATTGGAGGATCGCCGATGGCGATTAGTCTATATCTTATGATTGTTTTTAGTCTGCAGGTTATTGTTTCAATTTTCAATTATTATCATTAGACACGACATATTTGTACGAAGGTCAATTTAAATCTATGTTAATATTGTGGGTCCCTTAGCCGGCCATCTTAGAGCTTGGGGTCGTGCCCCAAATCATTTATTTCTGTATAGTGCATTATGGCCTTATTGTATTGATATCTGCGCCTAACGCTGGGCTTGTCTCGCTCTCTCTCTTTGAGTATTGTTATTGTTGGAAATAAACAAAATAAACTCTCTTGTGATCAACCTGACTTTTATTTATGGTATAATAATGTTTACTAAACAAGGATGAATCACCATACAGGTATTCAATACCTAGGCTAGTAAATTATTGGAATTTTGTACAATTCATACAAACTAAGACCACAGTTAAGTCTTTAAACACTCCAACTACATCGAGCTGGGTCATAATGTTAAAAAAAAAAACTTTTCTGTCTCATTTTGGGAGACTTCCCCATGAGTCACCACAGTCCTTATCAAAAAATATTCTGAGTACAGCTCTGGAATTTACTCTATCTGTATCTCAAACTTTTTTTTTTAAGTCTGCATCAGAATAATTATGTTATTATACTTATAATGTATTTTCAGTCACGAGTAGAGTAACCTTTTTTTGCCATCATGTTTCAGTATACTAATTTGGGTTACATGCCTTACCAGTACATTAATAACAGTGGTCAACAAATTATCAAATTATTAAATACTGTATCATTCATTTTATTAAGGTTTGTGTCCCCTATAATTATGCATTTTTTAGCTGCCAATTTGTTTAGAATATTTTCAAAATATGCTAGGAAATTATTAAGAGGGATATTAGGAGGTCTACATTTATCACTGATCTGTAGGGGTGGGCTTAATGAGTCTATTTCAATTCTTGGAAAATAAAACCCACTCTCATCCATTTCTATAACATTGAAATTCAGTTTTTTTTGGCAGTATACACACACACACACACACACCCACTCTGCCTGTCATTCCTACAGGCAAAGGTTCCTGTGTATCCATTAATATTATAAAAGTTAGTTTCATGCGGTTTAAGCCATGTTTCTGTAAGTATAATTAAATCCGGTTGTAAAGGCAGAGTGCTTACTATCACCTGTAGTTCAACCAACTTATTTTCAAGACTTTTGATGGTCAAGTAAAATATATTTAGTTTAGGTTTAGGAAAACAATTAACAAATTGAGTCAAATTATCCAACATTATCTTTTTTTCATTGTTTGTGATAATTTAAACCAATAAAAGGGCCCATGCTAATTTGTTTATAGAAATACATGTTGCTAATCACACCAACCAGACCTATTATTACCCTGTTACTAGAAAACAGAAAGAACTTATATATGTGTATAAAAGAAACATAAAGAAACAGACAGCTCTATTTACCAATAAGACGGTTTCCTAGACTAAAGAAAAGAAAACAGTAACACACAAACGTACATACCCAGGGGTGAATGAGACAAAATCACAAGTAAAGCACATGATAATTGTAGTAAAAAAGGAAAAATTTCTTATAAACCAAGAATAATAAACACTCCATAAAACCATTAAAAAAAATATACACTAAGCCTGGTCAATTTAAAAACAACCATTTAACATATTTTTTTAACCCTAACAAAACGGTTTTCATTCTCATTTCTATTTACTTCCCACTTTTTTCTTCATTGTACAGAACATCTGGATTCCCCTCCTCTTCTTGTATGTAAATAAGACCATTCTTGACCCAAACAAATTCAAATTTACCATCATCCCTTTGTTTTATTGCTTTGGCAAACTTCTTTCTTATTCTGAAAATTGAAAAATGATACTTGGACACACAAATCGAGCCCGGGACTTTTGGCTTAGTACCCCAATGCTCTATCCCCTGAATTATCCAGGAATTGTCCCATATCCAGGGTCATTCTTCACTCATATTTTAAGGTATTCTATGATGGACGTGCGGAAATCGTCGGCTACAAATGTGTGATTTTATTAAGATCACGAGCTATCAGATAACGCAGCCACCTTCGACTCAGTAGTTGGCTTAATGCTGCCACTTGTACAAATATTATAATTGTAAGGGATTGCTGTTACTAGCTGTTATATGCTCATTCAGGTAGATGTTATATGAGCAAGTGCATCCACAAAAGAAACTGAATTTGTGTTTTTCAACTTAGCCTTCTCTCTCATGAAATCTACCTTAAATGTTCGCCTAACAAACTTTACTACTATAGTCTGCGGTTTTCCCGCTTTCAATTGTGGGAGCCGATGAGCAATATCATTATCACTAGCTGTTATGTTTCCACCTTTTTTTTCCACCAATCTTAAGAACTTTATCACATTTTCTTTTTCCAGTTTCTGAATCCCATCAATCAGGACATTGTTGAGTCTCATAAACTGTTCAAGCTCTTCACTACGCTCAGTAAGCACACACACTTCTTTTTTAACACCCTCCTTATCAAGTTTAACCTGATCCATACTATTCTCTATTTTCAAAAGTGAATCAGCAAAAACTTTATTATTAGGATTTATTTTGTTAAGCTGGCAGCTCAATCTTCCTAGCTCCTGCATCACGTCACCGATTGAGTAAATGTTTTTTCCACCAGTCTCCTGCTCGATGATTTGAGCATTACAAACTCCGGAATCTATTGATTACTGTAGATGCACCATCATTTCCACATTTTTCATAGAATCATTTAGAGTATTTATTATTTACCAAAAAGATACATTTTTGTGTACCTACTTTGGCGCAGGTTTTGTGGTACTACAATGCACATTTTCCATCAGAGAAAACACTTTCCTCGTTAGGTTTAAAATAATTTTTACACATGCCAATGATAGAAGAACCACGCTGTTCCGCCATCTTGTCAATTCTTGTTGATTCATGATCCTCTGTAATGGTGTATGATGTAATTGTTTATTATAGACATTAAATTGTTTATTTGATCAATGTTATTTTAAATTTTAATTCATTAAGACATTGAAGGTTAGGTTTATTATAGTAGAACACAGTAACAAACATTTGCATGCATTGATTCATTTAAATCACAAAATTAGATTAGTTAAAATAAGAGAATGTTAACAGTTATAAATATTGTACACATAGATATTAAACATTCTGCAGGACAGCACTAGTGGTGCATGAAGAACGAACACATTTGATTATAGTTCTAAGAGTGTAGTTATGTTAGTAAAAACCATAATCAGCCCATAACAATTGTTCTTAGTCGATTTTCATTGTAGTTTTCATCCATTCTTGAGCTAGTTTACAATAAATTTGATTTCATTAGTAGATAGTCACGATTTTTTCAAACAAGACAAAAGTATAATTGTGTCTCATTTCCAAGAGTTGAGTTTGCCTACAAAAAAAGTTTAAATGTTGTCGTATTATAATGCAAAAAAAGTATTTTAGAAATAAATAGATTGGTTGTACTATTTTGTTCCTAAAAATATATGAGAGTATTTATATTTTGGTTGGAAAAAGACCTGTTTGAAAATGAGTGTCATTTCTAAGTGTATTTCTATCTTAATTAGACTGGGTCATTGGTATCACAATCAAAATGAAGTCAAACCTTTTGATTAACTAAAGAAGACATGTTGGCATCAATGCTAAAAATAATTGCCAATTAGTGTAATTTTCCTAGAAATTAAATCTCATTAGAGTTTATAGGAAATTCAGTTTGGTGGCACCTTTGAATAAAAGCTTAAATTATTTACTACCAAGTTTAATACTAAGTTATTCCATTTGTTTTTCCCCTGCTCATAATGGTTTTCTCTATCATTAACTAACCTGAAAATGTAATTGTTTCTTTAACTAATCTTTTGAACTCTTTACAAGTATATCACCTCCTAGACAAACACTAGTGGTTTCTTTATTTAAAGTAAAGTAACTATTACCTTATCATCATCATCATCATCATCTGGACTCAATTTTAAACTATGACTTTGCATCATATTAACTTTGTGTTAAGAATTTTGAATTTATTTGCCTCCTTTATCCTTATATTAATTTCTTTCTGTCGAGATTTTCAAACAAAACACACCATCATATTGCACAGATCAATAATTTTTAATTTATTCCACATTCACATTGTATTTATTCAAGCGATGCTCTAATCACAGATTAAATGAATGACTGATGAACTAAGTTTTCAACAACCGGTACTACGAAGAGTATTCAATCTATTTATTTCATTACAACGTGATCCAATATGGAAAACCGGATAGTTATCATAGTCATTGATCTCTATTATAAAAATGAAAGAACTTCTGTAGTGGAAATTCTCGAGGTATCATCTCCACTACATTGTGAAACAAATAAGAAAACTTTAGAATACTTTATTCTCTAAACACAAGGAAATATCGCATTTAGAAATAGTTTGCTAATTTTAATGACTACACTAAATACACTAACGTATGATTAGTTAAATGGAGTAAATATATTTATGTGTATATGTGTTCGAAAAACATAAAAATATTTGACCCAGGGACGTAACAAGAATTTTATTTTGGGAGTGTTATCCAATGCTATGTTACCCCCACCCTGACTTTTTGTAACCCACATTATTTTTGACTTAAGTCAAAATATTTAGAAATTTTAAATGAAACGTTTATGCAATATCAGTAAATTCGCATTGTTTTTGCGTTTATTGGAAAAGCAGAAAGCAACAAATTTTCTAAAGGAATTTACTGTATTAAATTAACATAATTAAAGGTAACTAACCAAGTTCAACATCTACATACGGGGATAGACAGCATAGAGTATATCAACATGGTAGAAACGGTGGTCAAATTAAAGTTGAATGTTATTAAAAGTGCTAAAAGTGCTAAAATATTAAATTAATACAGCACTGCCGGCGAGTGTAATCATCAAGATATAAATGAAAGTGCAGGCAACAAAATGATAAAGAAAGTGATTCGAGTGCAAACCAAATACGAAGTGCGCATTAGATAGGCATAAAAGAGATATTTGTAACTTATAGCTCAATTACGTGGAAATCCTATATAATCATTTTGAAATAGAGTATAAAATAGTGTATATTAGAGTGCAGTGCTAGAAATAGTGTGATATTTCTAATGGTACACTCCGTCCCAAAAATGATTCACTTGCTCGGCTGAGCCATCGAATACATCCACCACGTGCTGCCCTCTAGGCAGAGAGAAGATATGGGGTTGGCGCTCCAAAGGCTCAATCCTCGATCGACTTTAGTTTTTTTATTTCTACCTCCAACCCCAGCCATAAGCTCTTTTTGATCTATTCGGTAGTTTGGATAATATGTATGTATTTATAATATTAATTTAAAAAAAATAGTCTTGCTAAGTGTAAAAGAGAACCAAGAGTGACCATGATAAGGATTGTACGCATGTTCAAAGGTACCTAAACAATCGCTATAAAGGTATGTGTTCTTGACCTGATTGTATCGTTGGACTTGGACTCTGTGGAAATCCGTGTGCTGGGACCACCGAACGGGTAGTTATCTCAACAGCAGGACACCGTAGCGATCGTTAGATGAACAATAAATCAAAATAATATGTGAGGTTGCTGTGAGGGAATCGAGAGTCGCAAAAGGCTTGGATGTAACCATTGACGAGTGACTGCCCAGTACCCGGTAGTGAGGATGCCAATTCAGAACACTTATAACTAACTTAGTTTTTTTTTATATGACTTTAAGATTTCTTGGCCAATAATCTTCTTTAATGAGCTTGAACTTTTGTTAATAGGGCTCATGCCTAGTTTGTTTAAGGCTAATTTATTGTCCATAACCATTCTCACCTATTAGAGTAAATTTTAAAGGGGGTAAAGTTTTGGTTTGTGTGTTATGGTATAATAAATATAGAAGTTTCTCCCCAACGTTTTTTTAAAAGCTAACTAATAATTCAGAGTATAGACAACTCCAGTAAACATATTAAATATTCATTTATTTTTATTTTTTATGCCACTCTGACGTTACCCAGAGGTCTCTTGGAAATAGGTCAGTGCCTACCATTATTGTACGGAGCAATATAGCTGAGGACCAATACGTAATTTAACTATTGGAGTTCCACCCACCCCCTTTTACAAAAACCTTAAAATAGGGTTCATAGAAATTACGTAGGAAGCGAGTGAAGCTATTGGAAAAAATGGTGAGTGAGTTTTCACTGTCATACCCATCGCCATTATCAAAGGCTGGAGATGAAGCAGAAAAATGGAAATTATTTAAGTTGCAATATACAGACTACACAACCACTACCAAAATTAACAACGAAGAGAACAAAATTTAGGTCACGATTTTTCGCAATATGATAGGAAAAGAAAGTCTCAAACTATATAACACACTAGATTTAAAACTGTACGAGAGTGACACAGAGGAAAAGATAATTGAAAAACTGGACCAACGTTTCAAAACAGAAACAAATGTTATCTATGGGCGTTTCATATCCAACTCAGCAAAACAAGATGTCTCTAAAGCTGTCTCTCAGTATATCCAGCGCCTAAAAGCTTTTGTGAGAACCTGAAATTATGGAGCATTGGAAAATGATTTACTTCTAGATAATCTTGTGCTGGGAGTATCAGACGCTAAACTACGGAAAAAAGTTTCTCAGTGACAAAATCTTATTCTCGAAAATGCAATTGATCTGACAAAGGCACATGAAGCTACAGAAAAACAAATTAAGATACAAACTTTGTACCTCCCCCCTTCTCCTCTACTGGACAAGGGCAGGGGCACATGTACAATAAGGTAAAGAGGGCAAGAAATAAAAACAAATGATTAAATTGCAGAAGAGCGTTAGGACCACATAAACATTTCAACCGCTCCCTCGCCCTCTCCGGCTACCTTCCGTCCCTTAGTCCCATAACCTAAGTTCAACAAGTTGCCACAGAGAGCGCGGTTTTAAATTACATAAAAAGGGGTAATCACAGAGAGGCCATGTCATCCTGCTTCGCCTTTTGTCTTACCAGAAAAGCTAAGGCTAGGTCTAATGGACCTAACCAAAAGATAGTCTGAGATCAGACAAGAACTAACAAAGGTTAACAAGTACAGCCCAAGGGCTCATTTATTTTGATAATACTCAGAGTCAGATAATTTGTACAATATTGGGTATTAAACTTTGATATTTATATAAGCTAATGTATAAATGATAAAGCAATTCTCTTATAAATATAGATACAATAGGATATAATAATCCGCGATGAAAAAGAGAAATTGTTTCTAATAAAAAAATATAAAGTTTTACAAATAATAAATATTGCCA
>CABFVX010001728.1:24162-48284 GCA_902151425.1 Timema shepardi
AAAAAAAGAATTTAGACCTAACCTATAATTTACCAATAAATCTTTAACAAATTTCCAAAGAGTAATTTTGAATAGTACGGCCGAAATTGAATTTGTACCTTGGGAAAAATCCCATCCTGTGATAAGTGTCCAAGACACGGATGAACCAAGAAGTGCTATTGAGGCACACGGCATCAGTTTATAAGCAGTTTTTCTCTGAGGGGAGAGGAACATAGGGGAAGGCAAAGAACATAGAAGAACAATCACATGGAACAGAGGGACAGGGGCGGTCAAGAACAAATAGGTCATTGGAGAGACGTCTGGAACATCACGTGATCACCACATGATCACTTCCCATGATGCAACGCAAAAACAACACTCTCACAATGCCACACCTCTGATGTTTTCCAGTTACGTCTTTTCACTTGGGGCGGAAACAATGTGCGCGGGCAGGGATGTTTGTTGACAAGACTTCACACACAGAGACCGAGAAACGGGGCACTTTTGGTGAGTCCAGTTATGTTCGCTCTTCGTGGTTGTAGAATTAGTGTTATTTTATTCATATTTTATTCTTGCTTGTAACGTTGATTTCAAGCAACGTTACAACTTCAAGTAGAGACATAGTAGGCCTAGAAGGGGTAATAGACAAAATAGACTCGTTCTTCACACGGCATAAATCAAAGGATAGGTAACAAAAGTCGCAAAACAATACAGGGGACACTCCCCAAATAAGACTAGAGAATCAATCTGTATAAATTTTGCACGAAGAAATCTCAGAGTCAGAGGATAAAATGTTCACAATGGAATTAGAAGGATAACTCACAAAATCAGCTACAAAAAGAAAAAGAAAACTTTTTACCAAAATCAAGTTACAACCAAATGCAAGAGCAGAGGAAAAAGAAGTGATGTGTCAAATTGACTGTGGAGCCACCTGTAATATTATGAGTATCATAAATCTGCTCTCACTCACAAGGAAGATACGACCGAACATGAAACCCTCCACAACCAAATTGACATGTTTGCATTTACGAAAATAGCACCCTTAGTACAGAGATACATTTGGTGCAATTACAAAGGTGTGAGATATAGGCTCTTATTTCAAATTGTGGACCTAGGGTTGGCCCCAATTCTTGGAACGGAAGCAAGTGTAAACATGAGACTCTTAGAGGTTAAAGCATGTTAAAAATTGGCATCTGTACAAAGGTGGGTCCAGCGATTCGAGTTATAGCATAAGTTGAATTGACAGAATAACTAATTAAATCAAAATACAAAGATGTATTCACAGGTCTGGGCAAGCTACCAGATGTTTACAGTTTGTGTTGATGAATCTGTACAGCCAGTACAAGATGCACCAATAAGAGTTACAATACTGTTAAGGGAGGAGATTAAAACTAAATTAGAGAGGCTGTAAAATAAAGATATAATTATGAAGGAAATAGTCCCCACATACTGGGTAGGAAGTATGGTTGTCATAAATAGGAAGAACGGAAATGCCAACAAGTCATCAAAACTACGGATTTGTTTGGATCCCCAAAAACTTAATACAGCAATCAAAAGGGCACATTATCCTTTGCCTAAATTAAATAATATACTTTATGATGTTATTTGCCACCCTACCTTGTATTTCCCTATTTTTTTCTACTTTTGTGAACAATTTCTAATTTAAATTTGCGTGAAATCTCCGAAGCTCGCCAGCATGTTGCCGGCCCGACTAATAACAATGTTTACATATATTAAGTTAAGTAAAAGGACGGAGGGAACAACGTAAAACATTGTTTTAAATAATTTAAATAAGGGATTTTAATTTAAGGAAGAACACTTACCTTTTATTAAGCATATTAATTATCCTTTTAAGAAGTGTGATTGTCTCTGTATTTATTTTGAAGGTCAGCCATGTTTGTTTTAACGCATGCGCAGTGCTATCAAACGAATGAGTAGACCTCGTGATTTGGGAAAGAAGAAAAAAAAAATCAAGTGGGTTGTTCAAGTTTTGGCAGAAGGAAATAGACATTTAATTCTTTATTAAAAACATTATTCATATTCAATTGGCTATATTTAAATACTTATATTGAACCTACATTTCATTTTTATTCTCTCCCTAGTCTATAGCCATTAATTCATTTTCGTTTTTATTTATATATAGTTTGTTTTCTCTTTGGACTTGGAAGTAAGAATAGAACATTTTTAAATTTGAAAAAGATTGGAAGGTTTTTAAAATAGTAGTGAGGTCTTCTTCCTGGTTTGGTGGTCCAACATGGAGCCAAATGGATGTGGGCTCCCAATTTAAATTATTTTATAGTGATTCAAAAGTGGAAGATTAAAGTGAAAGTAGTAAACAAGGGAAGCTAAGTGAGTGTGTAAGAGCTACAATATTTATTCTAATTTAAATTGTGGAAGAATGTGAAGTGGAACCAATTTATGAAGATGGAGTTTCAGTATGGGCTAATTATTCATGGGTGAGGTCAAACCAACTCTTCAATTTTCGATTATTTTAATCATTTCTTTTCTCTCTCCTATATAAACCAGAACTTATTTATTTCCAGCAGGACAGACTAATACAAAGGGTTATTTAACATTTTATTTTATGTCTAATTATTAATTTTATTGATTGTATATATATTTTTTTCTCTTTTTTTGGTCTCAACAATACTGTGCTATACTTTATTAAATTAGAATTATAACTAACCGGAATTCCATAGGTAGGATTTGGATGTGGACAAAAGGGAAACAACAATAAATTCACAAATGTGCCAACAATTGTTTTTTTATACATTTATTTTTATTTGTAGCCTAACTTACATTTTTCTTCGACAATCCATTTTTTTTAAATCTAAATTGTTCATGTTTTTTTTAGTTTTAAGTTTACCCAGTGGTCTCGAGGTTGAGAGTCGTTGTGCCACTGAGTTGATAGCCGAGGTAAATGTATTTTTCCTTTTTGATTATTATTTTTCCCCTAGATACCAGGGGTGACGCCCAACTAAAACACAAATTATATAGATAAAGAAAATATATTTTTACTTTTAAAACTTTTATTATTTTATTATATTAAGTTTATATTTTTTTATTTTTTATTACAACTTCCAGGACTAGTAAATGTAAAAGTGTTCCGTTTTCTCGACACGAAAGATGTGTTCTGTCAAATACGACTGTGAGAAAAGAGAAGCAAACTAACAGCATTCAATATTCCCTTTGGACTGTATCGATAGTCCCAACTCCAGTTTGGCATCTGCTCAGCACCTGAAGTGTTTCAAAGAAAATTACAAGTACAATTAGGTGAACTACATGGAATAAAAATAGTGGCGGATGATGTTTTTGTATTTGGAAAGGGAGACACTGTTACTGAGACCATGCAATATCACAACAAAAACCTCGTAATCTTATTAGAAAGAGCAATAGGAATAAACTTACTATTCAACACAGAAAAAATATGGCTATGGAAAAATGAACTAACCTATATTGGACACACATTGGCACATACGGGACTCAAACCAGACACACAAAAAAATTCAGGCTATACAGGATATCCCAGCACCACATAATTGAGCAGAAACACATATACTTCTGGGATTCGTAAATTATTTGTCAAAATTCTTAACAAATATAGCAACTGTCAGTAAACCACAAAGGCAAATAACACACAAAGACACACTGTTGCAATGAACTTATACCCAGGAAGCGGCTTTGATGAAAATAAAGAACCTAGCCACTGTCACCCAAGAACTAAGATATTACAGTGTGTTGAAACCAGTTACCATTCTGTGTGATGTTAGTCATTTTGGATTATGAGGAATTCTTCTGCAAGAGGAAAAACCACTTGCATGCACATTAAGAAGACTTACAAAAACTGAGTGCAACTATGCCCAAATTAACTAAGAGGCATTAGCTATTTTAGCTGCGTGAAAATAATTTCATGACTTTATTGGCGGAAGATCAGAGATGATAGTTCATACAGGTCACAAATCATTAGAAACAGTATTTAAGAAACCAATAACAGATGTTCCCCAACAGCTTCAAAGAATTTGCCTAGCACTACTGCGATACCCACGTCAGGTGAACTACAAAGCAAGCAAAGAAGTAAAACTAATAGATCATCTCTCACGTTCACCCAATGATTACACAGAAGAATCCAAACTACAGTGTTAAGATGAAATATTTAACCTAGATTACAGAAAATCTATGGAATCAGTCAAATCTTATAACATTTTACAACCACTTACACAACAGGAAATAGCAGAAGCTTCCGCAAGCTTTCATACAACGCAGGAGCTTAAAATAAGGATAGTATCTCAGAGTGCACAAAGGGATAATTTATTGTGGTAACACAGCAGTAATTACAAAATAATAACGGCCAAATATATTAAACTACATGCAAGTCCTTTAGGCCTAGAATTTACATTACGAAGGGCTAGAGACTCTGTGTACTGGCCAGGCATTAAAAATGACCTCAAGCACATAATTGATAGATGTGAGGCATGTGCTATGTTTAAAACAAGAAAACGTCCAGAAGAAATGAAAACACATCAAACCCCGAAACACCCATGGCAAATAATGGCAATAAATCTATTTGAATTAGCTGGAAAGAAATATCTTGTAGTTGTAGATTACTACTCGGATATTTGGGAGATAGATAAAGTGCCAGACACGAGGGATATTGTGATAGTGTAATGTATTGGTTTGGATTAAACTAAATTATGTAAAAAGTCATGGATGAAGGTAAATTTTATTTAAAGTAATATATGTAGAGTATCCTTTTAAGATTCATCCATGAAGAAACACGAGCTTCTCAGAAACAATGTGAAAAGTATTTCATCCCTAAAGTATATTTTTTATACCATCTTTCCTGGTAAAAGATCAACTGCGTTGTTTCTTGTTAAAGGGAACAGCTTCATAGTATTTGGCAACAGACGCCATTTCTCTATACCAATAAGAAGCTATCCTTCACAAAACCTGTCGCCAGGTCTCTTTCTATTGGCTATTTTTTACATTGCTGACCAGGGGAGAAAAATGCAAGGGGTTTGTTATATATAAACAATTGTGCGTATGTTTAAGGCATCTCCGGGATCCAAACATCTACACCGAGATCACGCTCACGCACAAGTCAGTCTAACACAGTATAATATAAGTCATATCAATATCACAAGTGTGCAGTGATATAAAACATTTAATTGAAATATGTACAAGTAATTTACAGGTGTAATTTAAATAAACCGTGTGTGAAATAACAGCCATCAACATATCTCTTTCTTTAATTATTAATATACCGATTTAATTAGTGCTTGAACACGGTGCTCTAGACAGCTGATTAAACGGTATCTTTTCCGTACTGTGATAATAGGCGCTCGATCACGGAGCTTTATACAACCTATAAAATCATCACAGCATTATATCATGGAATTAATCCGTAGTGTTTCAATCGATGCCCAATGCGGGGTGATTGATTCCATATTATTACGATTGACGCCCAAAGTGCAGCGCGATAAATCGATAGTATTACAATTGGCGCCCAAAGCGAGGCGCTTTTAAACAATAGTTGAAAAAATTAAGAAACATTTCAGTAGATATGTATTCCCAAAGGTAGTGGCGACAGGCAATGGGCCTTCATTTTCAAGCAAAGAATTCAAAAACTTTTCAGACGAGTGTAAGTTCCACTATATCACGTGATCTTCAATGCAACCGCAAGGGAATGGTAAAGCAGAGGCTGCTGTAAAAATTGCTAAACAACTATTGAGGAAGACCAAAGCAGATAGGACAGATAAGTGGATGTAAATTATAGAATAGCGTAACATACCAACACAGCATATTGGATCAAGTCCTATGAAACGATTAATGTCAAGACGTACGACAACACTATTTCCAATACAAGATTAGAAGATGAGACCTAAAGTCACTAAGCAAGTCATGCAAAAGATAAACGAGAATAAAACCATACATAAGAAGCACTATGACAAAAAAAAGCCAACATTCTCGAAGAGTTAAAGGAGTATCAGCCAGTATATGTATAAAAAGATGGAACACACCAAACGTGGACGCCAGGAACACTAATAAGAAAACTCAAGTCAAATTCATACTTAGTACAGGCTAGTGGGTGGATAAAACAGGGTTATAATCAAACGAAGCCATATAGGCCTAACTTGAAAACAATAACAGAAGGAAGCAAGCGCAGGGGCACAGGATCCTCAACATTTCCATGACAGCAGATCAAGGCGGGAAATCATATTTACAACTCTGGACGTTGCATTGGAAAAAACAGGGTAAAATACAAGAGCAAGAGGTATCACCAGGGCGGTCAAAACAACAAGAAGGACCAAGGACTCAAATATAAGCTGACACCTACAGGCAAGAGAAGATATACAGGTGCCAAGAGAACTGAAAGTCTTTAGTATGTCAAAAAGGGAGAAAGGAAGCTGTAAGCCATATGCTAGTGTAATGTAGTAAACGAGGTTGGCAACATGTGCATATGGGGACAGACAGCATAGAGTATATCAACACAAATAATTAAATTACTATGTGTATGGAAAAGTTCTCATGCACCACTATTTATCACTTTTACAATAGTATTCTTCTGTTAACTTTATTGGCCTTTACATCCTAAACGTCTGCAGGTGTGAAAGGCATAGGGTAGTGAATTAACTTCAGTGCCAGGTCAGTCAATCGTTCACTGCACATCCGAGTTTCTTAAGTATATCTTAATACTTTGCAATGGGGGAAATGACCTCTCGACCTCAGCCGTTGACAAAGGTAAAGTCCGCTGCAAGGAGGGGACTCGATCGTTTTGGCGTCTGAACAAGGGGGCACCGCTCGTACACATTTGTGTTAGTAAATCGTTTAAAAAATGTAAAGATTGAATATATTATAAGAGCATTAGATCAGATTCCACTCGATAATGTTGTCAGATTTTTAAAACACATCTTGTAAACATTGAAAATAAAATTGTATAATGTGTTGCGTTGTGTTGTAAGACATCAGTGTAATTAAGTCGGTAAAGTGAAAAGAGCAACCGTTGTAAGCCGGTGGCACTGTTACAACATGAATTCGTTCAGTTCTCAGGCCTCGTGATGAACCTTATCCTTCTCTCCACTATCCACTATATTCTAACAAATTGTCTGAAACAGTAAATAGACAGAAAGGTGCGATTAATCTAGTCTGAAGAATGTCACTCCAGTTCTAGCATTTCACTAGTGACAGCTTATTTTGTCAAGCTAGTGAATGACTACGTAGTAATATTCTAAACATTTCACAACTACAACAACAATTTATGATGTGTTGTTTTCAATTTTTAAAATTGTGTGAATAAAATACCGCATTTATACTAAGATATATTAATCTTAATTAACCCTGTTATTCAATAATAGAAATTTGAGATGTACTCCTGGCAGGTATGTGTTATGGATTAAATATAACTATTTGAGTTAAAAACATAATTAAAAAGTGTGACGCGCAACCTTTGGATGATCTATAAAGGGTTTTTTAATTGGTGACACTCTGCATAATAAATATTGTGCTGCTTGTTATTTTCTCCATAACAATAGCTTTTAAAATGATGGTGTGTATACGAGATGGTGTGAGTGGTGGGTATGGGGGGAAGGGAGTGTTCTTTCAAGGCTGCCCCGGGTGATAACTTCACACGTGGTGGGTCTGCACAGCAGATAATGGATGAAAGTGCTCATTACATACATCCATAGCAGACATAATCCCATTTGGTATGTAAGACTGTTTCTTGCCTTTCCACTTCTAGCACAACAAGAGGTATTTTGCCTCAACCACAACCTGTGAAGTTGTCTCATCATAGTGGAGGCTTAGTTTTTTGAGTTCGTTCACATGACTTTCATATGTGTTTTTGAGTAACTAAGCATCTATTACCCAAAGAAAATCCTTATTTTGACAAAATCATTGCTGAAGATTGACAATAAATTCGTCTAAACAAGGCAGGAAAATGGATCTGAAATAGTACTCTTCAATAGAATCGTGGGGAGGGTTATTCCTTTTAGTCTGTTTCTTAACCAGTCGTGGAACCTCAATAACCATTTCAAATAAGTTATCCGCCGTACTCGAAGCCTTTTGGAATATCTCTGTAAAATGATTATTGTTACTGTCGTAAGCCTTTACATCCTGACATATTTTCAAGGTGTTTTCACAATGTGATATTGCTTGATGCGAGATTATGCTCTAGGTTCTGCAGATATGAAGACAATGGAAGAGTGAGTTTAAATAAGTACTCAAAAACAAAGAGTGCCACTATGAAACTTCCCTTCTCCATTGCGGCCTGAAGAGATGATGCTTTACTTGAAAAACTTGTGTTAAATTGTGAAAGAACATGGAGACTTGGTACGATGGCTTGGAGAAGCTCAATATAGGTTTTTATGGCTTCGTGGCGTTCTATGAACCTGGTCTCACACAATCTTGCCTTATTTGAGTCCGGGAGTAGTTTTGCAATGTTATTCTTCAGAATATTTCTTGTTTGAGAGGTAAATCTGAACAATTTTACTGTCTCTTTAACAAGCCCTAATGTGTTTGTGACTCAAGGCACAGAAAGAGCTTCAGTTTGAACCATGTTAAGGCGATGGGATGCGCAGTGTACATACACAAGCAAGAGATCATAATATTTTTTTTTATATTTCGTTGGATTTTGAGGGGTGTACGGCGACGGGCCTGACGACTCTCATAGCATGTTTCATTAAATAAGGTTATACCATGATTTTGGAAGGCCTGATATCGAATCGGAATCTTTAAGTTCCGTGGGGTGTCCGGACCCCGTGGACACCCCTCGTTCCCCTATGGCTATATACCTGTGTTGACACTCGTGGCATGTTTCATTAAAGAAGTTAATATAGGTTAATATAAGCTATACCATGATTTTAGAAGCCTGATATCGAATCAGAACCCTATTGTATAGTGTATAATAGTATTTTGGTAGGGTAAAATATCTTCCATAAGTGACTTACTGATACCGTTATAGGAGGCCATTTATTCTATCAAAAGAAAATAATGAAGTCATGAGGTTTTTTTAGCTATTCAATCAGAATTATTTTATCTTCCAGTGTATGATGTAGATTCTGTTTGTATGAAGAATACTAATATTGGGGAAAGATTAGCAATAGGAGAAATCAAGAATAGAATTCAACCAAGCTGATTGTGTGGTTTTTAAAACTGTTTGATGGTAAAAACATTAGATTGAAAGTTGTTTTCCATTTTCATTGGAGTTTTAGATGCACGTTGCCGGGTGCATCCCCGTGTGTCTTCTTACTGCACAGTCTTCTTTAGAGGACCTTGTGAAAACCATTCTCAACAAAAAAAAAGTGCTAATGTTCGGTGTTCTGTTTATGTGACGGGATATAAACGTCCTCTTACCAAGGAGTTGGTTCAGGTACAGGTACAACCTAAAACGTAGTCTCTTGAGAGTTTTCTGTTTCTTTGACGAAAAATTTTCCATTTATCACCAGGAAAACATATTTTTCCTTCTTTCCATTTTTGTTAATTTAGTTTGGTTGAGTTAGCAGGGCTTGTTTCTTCCTGATAACTGTCAGAGCATTTTGTTATAGTGGGGTGTTCGGGCTGTGAGTATGGTGACAAAGTCACAATCTGTTTTAGTATAAATCAGAAGATATATACAAATAATATTATCCCTAACTCTTAAAACTGGTCATTTCTCAAAGTTGTATGGTTCAACTATTATGGTCAATGGATCGATTACTAAATGCAAACAAATTAAGTTAACAAAAGTAAATTCCTCTGTTCGCCATTTCACTGTTATTTTTCTGTAGACCGATAAAGGTAGCATAATGCTAGCGTATTATATTGTACTGCAGCACATTACTCGAATAACGTAAATCTTAAATTACATAAAGCTAGGGTTTTCAGGAATCTGGAATGGAATTCTATCACTAAGGCCCTAACCCAAGACCATTTAGGAGATCAATAGCAGTTGAGCCATCTGAGCACCCATTGTTATCAGCACCATCCACCTCGCACATAAGTCAGTTTGAGTCACCCATTCAAGAGAACCAGGCCTCCTCAAGAAAGAATTTCACCCAGGAGTAAGCCTTTGGACCTACTCCAGGAGATTAGCCAACCCATCAGAAGAAACAGCTTCAAGAGTTACGCCAGCTCGATTGACTTCTACTAGGAGTGGCCGCGTAATTGAGCAACCTGCAAGGCTCAACCTATGAAAAGAATACATTTTATGAACGTGTTGTTTTTTTCCCTCAAGGAGTTCATTTCAAGTAATGTCAAGTTTTCTTCCATTGTTTAGGAGGTGTACAAAGGAGGGGGAGGGGGGAGTTATGAATGTTAGGAAATGTGTTGCGAAGTGATTGGCTGCAGTGGGTCGTACGACGCGAGTCGTGAAGAACAGTGGGTGTAGAAAATATGTGCATTCAATCAGGACAGTTAAGATGAACAGTATTTGTTTACACAGTGTCAAATAAGAATATATTACAATTTAATATAGTGACTGTACCTTGTATAATATTATTCAAGTGAGTGTCAAGAACATATCAGGGCTATGGTATTTTTATGGTTTAGTCAAATGTTGAAATAATGATGTATTAATTGTATTTGTATTATCTCTTGTCCTTTTTTTCCCGGAAAATATAGCAAACTCGTCATCCATGGTGTTCGTAGATTCTCTCAGAGTTTCTTGACCACTCAAAAAACCAAATAAATCAAAATACCATATTGCAGGATTGTAAACATCATCGTTCCCAACACCAAAACGAATAAATCTATTTAATTTTGTCAACATTTTACGATAGATAGACCTCCAGTTATTATTTATTTATGGTGATTAAGTTTCTGTTTGCATGGTGTCAGCTTCTTTGTATTTAAGTAGCAAAGCCTTGGAGACCTAACTCTTTTTTGTCTTTTGTCATTATAATCCTTAGAATTTATTCGCCACAACCCGGAAAGCTCTTGTACATTTAATTGAATTCCGTCAGAAATTCCCATGAACATTGATGAAGATCAGTCATTGTTGAACCATTTTTTTAAATGAACAAACAATTTTAAATTTAAAGAAAAAATGTTTTTTTCTATATCTGCGAACACTGTTCCTGCACTTGATATCCAAGGAAAACTAAGCCACGTCATGCGTAGATAAGACGGAGCAATTGTCCACACGTATCGCCAAGAGTGTGCCGGTCGACAAAATTTGATCTGTTCGTATAAGTTATTCATATCCTTGCACCAACTCCTCTCAGTTCTCGGAACTGCATAGTTTTCCTGTCCACTGTCCACACACAACGTCTTGTGTATAAAGTTTAGAATTGCGCAGGTAAAACGTTGTACAAAGCATAGCGTGTGGACCGTGCTTTAAGGGAGGTCCATCAAAATGTTTTCCAAAAGACCAGTTTTATTGTATGACAGTGTTTCCACTGTTTGTATTCCTCTAATTTGCCTGGTCTCTTTAATGTTTTATTGTGTGTAAACAATAAGGGGATCAAACATGGGATTGTAGAAACTCAGAGTGTGGAATGCTTTGGAGATTTTTTTTAATGAATAGTCAATATCATACGGTTCTAGAATCGAAAAAAATTAATAGGTTTAAATAAAAATTTAAACAAAATCATCTTTAATACACCATATTTTAAAAAAAATGTCATTAAAAACCATAATTTTGAATTTCATCACCCACTTTATACCCAAATTTACTTTCAATTTCTAAAGGATGGCAATACCATTTATAAGGAATGCCAGGCCTCCACCGTGGTTCGGATTCCACGTTAAACTGTAGGTCCTTCATTTCATCTCACAAACACCCTACCATTACACATTAGCGTAAGTGCGTATATCCCGAACGGGTAGTAAGACGCGGTGTTAATAATAATAATAATAATAATATTTATACTATTGTAAAATATTTTATAATAATTCTCAGGTGAATTAACTATCTATCTAAAATAAATTTTAGAGGATTCAAAAGTTTTATTAAAACTTATTTCTTCAACAGCGTACAGGGTCAGGAACAGTCGAACAGGCGATTGAAATTATTCGGTTGCCATCGTTACGATTTAATAATCAATCTTGTATTTTTTTAATTTTTTTTAACATTCTTAAATTATATTCCGAAGATTGAGCAAGCAAGCACTTTCTAAGAAAAATAAAAGTTTTATTTATGAGATATTTAAAATATGGAAAAACCACAACTTATATGCCATGCGGAAAAGTCAACAAACTTTTCTGTCTATGATGCACGTTGGATTCCTTGCTCTGCCAAATTTGTTGTTCTTGGTTCAAAGCCCAGAGGAACAGGGGCTATTCAATTGTATGAAATAAGCGAGGGAGATGTAAAACTCTTGAAGGAGGTATGAAATTTATCTCGTAATAGCGCGTTGCCAATTATTGAATATTTGTCTTATTTTTACTAACGTCAAAACTAGGCTATTTAAATCTACACACATTGGGAAGTGGCCACATTTATCTTATTGGAAACTAGTTTTATGAAAGATTCAACAAAAGCTATTCCTTTCATGATAATCCTCAGTCAAATTAATTCGTAGACCTAATCGAAATATTGCAATAATCTGGTAGATGAAAATATCCACTCTGGCACAAACGCTCTTTTACTAGGTAAACCTTTATCAAACAGTTTTCTTGTAATGATTCTGATTAAAAAAAAAATTGTACCGTAACCAATTTATAAGGCTTATGCTTTTTCTCTTTGCGGACATTAGGCCTACTCAAAATATTGTGCATTTAAGTCACCCTTTTTCCAAACAAAATATTACTATTTCATAATATATTTTACATAGGTACTGCAGTAAAAAAGATTGCATCAATTGGAAAGTAAGGAAAAAAAGTAACTCAATTCACGAGTAATGCTGTGGAGTCTGTATGCCAAGCCTTCGACTACAACTCTTCTTTTTTTAAATACTGTTTGACTCTGACTCTTTCAGGAATGTGTAAAGTACGTTAGGGCCAAATTAGTAACATTAAATTTACTGCAGTAAAATTCTTCAATACAGTTTACCGTACTACATGGGAAACTTCTTTGGCATTGTGAATTTATATTTGAATAAATTTATCAATTCAAATTACAAATATTGGTCCTAAAGAATAATATAAGTATAAAATTAAAATTATAGGTATATGGCCTAGTCACCATATATTGTTATAATATAAGTTTACACATTGTACCGTAGTTGGTCCAGTTTTACAGACTCCACCCAAAATTTCTTCCGACTCCACAGCCCTGATCACAGAATACTGATAAACAATATGCACTATTGCATGTCTGGAAAAAGTCTCGCTCACGAGCACGCGGCACACCTCAAAATATATCCCAAAGAGTAATTATTGATTTTACAGACACAATTATCTACAGTCACATTCCCCCCCCCCCTTTTTTTTTCTCAGCATACCTAACTTTTGCAAATGAAACACAATTTTCTTTTTATCTTGTTTGGAAAATTTTTTGAAGACAATTAGTTTATTGATCTCACTTTCCTAAATGTATATAACTAGTTTGTAAATGAACCACACCTAAATTTGGATGTTTGTGTCTATTCTATGATTTTTAAACAACTTATAAATAATAATAATAATAATCATCATAACTGAACATGTAGACAATATAAGCTCACACAACTATCCATACCAACTAAACTGATTCCAACTGCCACATCCAAATATAAAAGTTAGATGACATCACAAACTTTTTTTTTATATCCAGTACTGTTTCCAGCCTGTGGCCTTCAAAAACTTCATTCCCATGGTCTCCACTTTCCTCGTTTCTCTTGCATCCAAAGTCAAAGTTTCCACTGCCAACATTACTATGGGTATGAAGTATGCTCTATATAGCACTTCCTTACACTTCAGGGGCACTTCTCTTTTCCATAGTTGGTCTCTTACACACCTGTAGAAAACCTCTGCCTGCTGCCCTCTTCTCATTATATCTTCTCTGTTGCTCCTTTTTTTCAATCACACTACCAAGATACTTTATACTCCTTGCTTCTTTCAAATTTACTCCATCCATTTATATTGCCTTTAATGGTCTTGACGCTGCCTTGTCATCACCATCAAGAAGTTCAATAAATTGAGATAAATTGATTAATTCAATACCTGAGAGTTGGCACAAATAGGTAGGCTACAAATAATAAATTTTTATTTGAAATTACGTAACAACATATAATTTCCTTAAAATATAGCACATTGGAATAGTGCCAACATTTGTTTTTCTAGACATTCATATTATTCAATTTTGACTTTTTTAAACAATTTTTTAGCTAATAATTTCTTTGACCATATTTAATGAAAAATATAGTGCTGGTATGTTTTTCATTCATTTACAGACTGAAAAAGATAAAGCTTTCAAATGTGGAACCTTTGGAGCCTCTTCTTTAAGAGAGAGGCATTTGGCAACTGGAGACTTTGATGGCAACTTGAACATATGGTTGGTACTAAACTTGCTTATTACATTAATCTTGCTCAAAGCTAGCATTAGAAAGCACACTTTATGCATTCAAAGTGCAATTTTTCAACAAAACATAAAAATGCAGTATTAACATTTTTTTATAGCCGAAAATATACTAAATATAGGTTTGCATGACTTACCAAACTGATCCAATTTTGAAATAACTTTTTATATTTGTAATGTTGGCAGGAATGTAGATGATACCACATCCCCAGTGTACACTGCCGCTGCACACAAGGAGATTATCAACTGCATAGATGGGGTTGGAGGCCCTATGATTGGCAGTGGAGCCCCAGAACTTGTGACAGGAAGCCGAGATGGTTGGTACCAAATTACATAGTTGCATCAAAATATGAACTTTCTCTTATCAGTAGGTTACAGGTTTTACATCAACCCTAAGGCTTGATGGTTAGAGTTGTCTCCCACATGTACAGCTACCTTGTATGGTTCTGACAAATATTGTCTAAATATTACCTCATGCTATAGAAACTTTCAAACTAAATCTTAAACACACTAGCTTAGTATTTGACTCCCTCTTTAAAATCAAACATAAAACATGTGGCAACCATTAGTGGTCACACAGTCTAAGGCATCCCATTTGAAATTGGTTGTGTCGATGGCAATGACGTACGTCGTGGTTAAAATCTTGGCCGAGTGCACTTGAGGTGGTTTTCTACATGTGATTTCTCAATATGGTTTTCCCATCCCTTCACACTAATGCAATAACATTTTATGTAAACTACCTTCCTCATCCCTTCCCTTGAAATTATGTAATATTAGGTAATTAGCGAATACGTAAAACATAACAATTTGAAACAATATTTAGCGGGATTGTAAAGAATTGGAATCAGGGCAGATAATTAATAACACTCTTCTTCTCTTTCAATCACCAAAATATTTATCTGCAGAAAACCAATAGCCATTAATTTATCTATCATCGTGTGTTATGTAGTACATACGGTTGGGTAAAGCTGATGCTTATTGACAGGGGATAGTTAATAATTGCAAAGTTTCATCACTCATGTTCATTTGTTCATTTTCTGCCACTGTGGTGTTGTTTGGACACAGGTAGTGTGAAAGTGTGGGACTCTCGGCAGAAGGGGAAACCTGTTGCCACAATGGAGCCTGCAGCAGGAGAGGACCGAAGGGACTGTTGGGCTGTTGCATTTGGTTGGTCCCAGTACACTTTACAATAGTGTATAACCCAAAGGAAGTAAGATGCGATGTTATGTAAAAGCTTACGATAAAAATCAGCTTGATAATTTTTATCAGTCGATTTATTTCTAGCTCTTCACTAGATAGTATATATTCTAAAAATGTTTCCATAAATATTTTCTCATAGTATAAATAACATTGTTTGAGGGACTTGTCATGCAGTTAAAATTTTCAGGTTTTAATGAAAAGTGTTAAAAGTTAGAAAAACTATTTTCTACTCATTAAGGATATTATTTAGAGCAGTATTATAGTAGAATAATTAATTTTATTGATACAAACCCGCCTCGCTGGCATAGTTAGTTAACGCGCTAGTTTCGTGTTGAGCTAGACTGCCGAGAACGGGGAGATTGAGGTTTGAATCTCTGTCGGGTGAACTGGGGGTGGGTTTTTCCTAAATAGTTTTCCCGGCTTCCTCCACGCAAATGCGGGTACACTTCCTCTAAATTCAACCTTATCAATTCCTAATCTGTAATTAGTATTTAAGCATATAACTCGAATGGGTAAGAAGACGCAGTGCTAAATAATAATAATATTGATACAGGCAAGAGTGGTCATATGAATATTGTAGCTTACACTGATTTGACATTTTTTAGGTTTGAAACCTATTTATCACTTGGATAGTTAGTCAATTATAACCAATAGGTATTATTACTATTTCCCCCTGTTCCAGGTAACTCATACAACTCTGAAGAGAGAGTGGTGTGTGCGGGTTATGATAATGGAGACATCAAGATGTTCGATCTTAGGATGATGACCTTGAGATGGGAAATAAACGTCAAGAATGGGGTTTGTGTTCATGTCTCATTGTGGCTATAAAGTGATTTATTATACACTTGACATACTTGGGCTATTTAGCTCTTGAGACTTGATTACAGTGGATTGAAAACCACACATATCTCATTTGATTAATCTGATTGTTTAATTACCTGGTACTTGCTTCGGGGGCCGAACGGTCTAAGGCGTTAGACTTGCAGTAGACTAGACTGCCAATGACAGGGAAATAAAGGTTCAAATTTTGTTTGGGTGTACTGAGGGTGGTTTTTCCAAAATGGTTTTCCACTCTCCTTCCAAGCAAATGTGGCTACACTTCTTATAAATCCCCTTATTCATGGTGTCTACAGACAAGGAAAACCTGGAAAAGTCAGGGAATTTTTGAATGACGGGGAAAACAGGGAAATGTCAAGGAATTTAACTAAAAATAAGGAAAAGTCAGGGAATAAAAAATGTCTAAAAATATAATTAATTTCGCAACTAAACACTGAAACAAAAGTTAATAATACCTAAATAAAATAACATTTTAATTTTTTAAATAACTGATAAAACCATTTATGTTTAGTAGATACATTTTTTTAATATGTGATCAATAATAAAGAAAAAATGTCATCACCCACCATTAAAACTGGAAAAACATAGTCAGGGAAAATTTAAAAATGTATCCTGGAAAACCTGGAAAAGTAGAGGAGTTTTGTAAAATATGTTTTGTAGCCACCCTGCTTATTATAAGTTTCCTCATCCCTAAAACCACTATCGTAGTTATTATATAAGTGTAAAATCCGAATAGGTAGTAAAACGCACCACCAAAATAAAACCGGGTTTCACTGAACAAGATTTAAACATTAGAGTAAATCCAGCACTTAGGATTGAGGCTATCCAAAACACAAATCTGCCTACTGAACTGTCTTGGGTTTGATTCCTGGCATGGCAAAAAAAAATTATCATTGGTGAAATTGGAGCTTCTCCTTCCACAGTGTTGAACTAACACTCGCCCACCTCGGTGGTGTAGTTAGCCAACATACAAGTTTTGTGTTAATATAAACTGCCGAGGACGGGGAGATCGAGGTTCAAATCTCGCTCAGGTGAATTGGGGGTGTTTTTTCCTAAATGTTTTTCGATTACCCCCTCCATGCCAATGCAGGTTAACTTCCTCTATATTCAACCTTCCCCATTCCTAACTTATTAGTGTAATTAGTACTTTATTATTATCATCATCATCATCATCATCATCATCATCATCATCATCATCATCATCATCATCATCATCATCATCATCTAACAATCAGCCCTCTAGATGATGTCCTTGCACCTCTTGTAAGATGTGTGTTAATATATTAAGAAAGTTCAGAAAGTGCATGTTGAATATCCCAAATAAAATATATTAATGCTTTTTCACCCTTGATCACAATTAAATCAAGGCTCTAAGCCAGTATTAGCAATGTTAGATAGACAGGATAAATAAACTAACAAATTTCCGTCCAATTAAAAACCATTAAGAAAATTTTACTGATTAATCAAATTGTTTGATAATCATTTATTAAAAATATATCAACCCCTTAACAGTACCTTATTTAAACATTTTTTCAAAGTTTATTTTCATAATTTTTTTCATCATAGCTATTTTAAAATAAATATTAAAGAATACATTGATTTAACTTAATGAGTTTGTTAACTTTACTTTCTTTAATAAATATTATTTTTCCATCCCTAAAATCACATATAATTTTTTATATCTCCACAAATCAGTTTTTAAATTATATTACTGAAAAAAAAATCAAGGTTGTAAACTTATTTTGTTATTTATTTTTACCAGGTTTGTGGTCTTGAGTTTGATAGAAAAAACATTGAAATGAATAAGCTGGTCGCCACAACATTAGAATCAAAATTCTATATATTTGATGTGAGGACACAACATCCAAAGAAAGGCTTCACTTATTTATCAGAAAAGGTTTGTGCTTTTGCAAAGTGTCTTGGCATGAAAGTGTATCACAGGAATGTTTGATGTATTGTTCACTTGCTGTCTCCTCTCACTCCTTGGCAACAAATGTATGAGCACAACAATGTTGTTGCTAATAAATATCCAAAACATGTCACCCAGTGGCAAAAACTCAGTTATACAGTGATATGTTTACATTTAAGGGTGTAAGTTAGCAGATGAGCTTCATTTTCACATTTAGTTTGATTACAAAATAATTTGAGACTGAGTTTCAATCTCGCAACACACATTAGTGTAAAATAATGTTTTATGATGTTAAAATATATATCATTTGAGTACTTTTTAATCAGAAAGTTTTCTTAAAAATCTGATAATCTGTAGCTATTTTCTTTACACTAAACCATTTTGCTTATATTTTAAGGATTTTTACTTTTAAGTAAGACAGTTTTTTAATTATCTAGTTTACTGTAGCGCTCTAAATGTCAATGATTTAACCTTATTGATAGGCTGGAAGGCAACTGGAAGAATGCCATTAGCAACCAACTAACTTTTAACTTATTCCCTGGCGTGGGTATACAACGTCTTTGTTTGCACGAACATTCCCTGGTGTGTATGCGAATCAACATTTCATTGAAATAAGTTATTGTAATGCCATCTATCAATGAACCACTGTACTTTGAAGCTAATAGATGGGGCTACAAAATCATTGCTATACTATGACCATGAATAAGTCATCATCATCATCATCATCAACTGTTTCCAGCCTATGGCCAGGTCAGTTTAGTAAAGTGCCTCCAACTTCCTCTTTCCTTCCACCATTCTTCTCCTCTCACTTGAACACTTTGTTATATTTTCCTCCTATCTCTTTCTTGGCCTAGTTTGCATTCTTTTACCTACATACTTCATTTCCAACATTTTCTTTTGCATCCTCCCTTTTTCTATACTCATTACATACCCATACTATCTCATGTACTCCCTATACCCCCACTCTTTTTTGGATAACTTCATTCCTAATCTTGTTTCTCCTCGCAACAGCTAACTTTCTCCTCACAAGCTTCATTCCCATGGCCTCCACTTTCCTAATTTCTCTTACATTCAATGTCCATGATTCTTCTGCATATGTGACAATGGGTACAAATCACATTCTGTAGAACACTTCCTTACTTCAAGGGCACTTCTCTTCTCCATAGCAGGTCTCTTACACACCTATAGAACAACTCTCCTATTGTACTGTCGCGACCCTACCCCCCCATGGGCTCGTTTTGTCAGGATAGCTTGCGGGAGGGGTAGGGTTGCACGCAAGATAGTTGTGTGGGTTTGGGAATTTTGGTTTAATAGTAGATACTAAAGGATGATATTAAAAGTTATGTTGGTCCTAAGATAAAGAATAAGAAGAATGGACACCCGTGCTCATGGAACTTGCTTAACTTGTGAATATCTAGACCGACCAAGTTGACTGTTACTACATGGTGTCTCTACAGAACTTGATCCCGGGACCCTGGGCTCCAAAGATGCCCTCCAAGTACCAGTACTATTGACCTGAAGATGTCATCTGTATCAATAAGGCGCCGAGCAGAGTGACCGCTCGCGAGATAGATAATATTGAGACCCATCCCCTTATTGCCAAAAGTAAAGGTCTTTTATACCACGATATGAACCCCTTTCAAACTTGCTAGTTAAACATTGTTGTGAACTGTCAGTACTCTACTGCAACCTCTCGAGTATGTTACTTCATACATACTAAGCCAGCAATTATATAGCAAGTGCCTCCTATTGAGTTATGTAAGTATATACAACTCTATACAACTTATACAACAGTCATTACAAATATTTAAATATTGCTAGGTGGTTATGACAGTAATTATTATTATTATTATTATTATTAGCATTGGTATTACTACTCGCTCGGATTATATGTTGTTTTGACAGTACTTTATCAATAACTATTTTGCTATGTTTATTATACTAGAGGCATTTGTTATTTAAGATTTCATTATTAGATTATAAATTTGCGCCTATGTTACACAAACCTCATTTAAACTTGTTTCTTTTAATTCTTGTTTGTCTTTATTATAGCGGAGTTGTTTGTAAAGTTGAGTTGAATCAGAAAATTCATTTTATCAATGAGTCACGAATTTTAATCTAATCTCTGGATAAAATGAACATAATAAAAAATAGAATTAGTTTTATTTTTTTATACATTCAGTTAAGTGTTAAATTAATCGTATAGGGTCTGGTTGTTAAGTGTCTTATAATTTTGTTGGGTCTGTACCACCTATAAGCAGTATTAAATGTCTAGTCTAAAACAAATTCATATTTAAAATTTGAAGGAAAAAAAGTATATTATATATATTAGTCTAAAATCCTTAAGTTGTTCAAGAGTTTCAACTTAGTCTTGTAGACTAGTGCTCCCAATTTATGTACTATATACCACTTTAACAATATTAGACAGGAAGTGAAGTTAGCTACTGAGGCATGGATTAAATATAATATCGGCAACCCAGCATGATTTGGTGGAGAGGTGGCGAAGACACTGAACATTCAATTCACTGATAATCGCTAACGAAGCAGTACCTAAATCCCTCCTTATGTTAGGGTTAAGGTGATAGAAAGAATCACAAGAGGCAACCTGAGGCCAAGATGGCGCGGGGGAGTCTGTTGGCAGCTGTCAAGTGAAATAAATGATTCTATGTATGGTGCAGGTGCCCTTGGTTTATGATCAACTGGGCCCGCCTCAAGACTGCTTAGAAATTAGCTGCATCACCAGCACTGCTAATGTGTGTTCCACAAGGTGTTTGGAGATTCAGTAGGGTTGAGTGATTGGATTAACCCATTAGTGACCGGTATACCAGTAGGTCTAGTAGGACACTCATAGCTCGTTTCTACCCCCGCTCCCCAACCTGACATTTGTCCTATCAAGTGTATCTTCCATTCTTCACTTAGTTAAACACTTTGTAAAAACCCGAATATATGTGTCGTATTGTGACTGATCCACCACCCGACTCCCCCACTACCTCCCGCGAGTGTATAATGAGGTGACAGAGTTTCAAGAGTATTTTGTCATACATACTAATACCTGGTTTGCGACGATCCCAATTAAGATGTTAGGTCACAATACAAATATACATGAACTAATTGTATGTGTTCACTTAATTATATAATTGTTTCAGGCACACAAGTCGACCGTGTGGACAGTTCGCCACTTACCCCAGAATAGGGAGATATTTGTCACATGCGGGGGTGGTGGGACGCTTTGTCTCTGGAAGTAGTGAGTATATAATTTTAATAATGATTCAGGAAGGTGAATTAATTGTGTAGAAGAAGATACAGGAATGCGTAGAAATTGCAAAACATACTGTTTAAAAGTGGGTGTGCAAAATTTTTAAAACTTAGGTTTGGATTTGAAATAATAGCAGTTACATTTCATAAATAATATTCCTTAATAAAGTGCATTTATTAAAATTTACGCTGGTCATGTATTGTTTTCCAGTAACTACCCTGAGAAGCGCACCAAGGAAGATGGAGGTGGTGACCTGGTGGGTGTGGCAGGATCTGTCAGTTTGCTCCAGAATGTCACCCTGTCATCCCAACCCATCTCCAGTTTTGACTGGAGCCCTGACAAGCAAGGACTTGCTGTATGCACTGCATTTGATCAGACAGTGCGGGTCATTATTGCTACCAAACTTAGCAACAACCTATGACTGAGTGTATTTTTAGTCATGCAAGCCAACCCCACTAACAAGGCACTTGATATTGCATCGCTTAGCTCAGATAATTGAATATAAACTCGGAAAATGTTCAATCATTGAACTTAAACTGATGCTAGTTTTAATAATAGTATGTGTGATATTAAATATTCATAACTCATGTGTCATTTCCACTCATACTAGAGTGGCATATGATTTTAGAATACGTATGAGTTCTTTAAAAAACTGTTAATTTGTGAAGGTTTATGATCTATTAAGTAATTATTTGCAAATACACACATATCTTTTGAAAAACTATTTTTAAATGTTCAAATACTTTTTTAACTTGGGAAAGGGTATAGGAAAGATTGACAGGAACAAATACCGTAGATGAAACCTTGATCAAGGAATGGAGCAATAATGGTTGATTTGATTTACTTAGGTAAAATCATTACCTTTATCCATTGGCAGCAATTTTAGGTTGCATGAACAGAGCTTGTATTGAGAAAAGTCTTATAGATAATGTTTGTCACTGAGAGTATGGTGAGACTGGATATTTCCGGTATGTACCGTTGACAACCAAAAATTGTCTGTTCACTGTTCAAGCAGGCCTGTTAAAGGGTAGAATAATTGGAAAGGCCGGGGAGGAGGGGGGGGCGGTTAAGGGGGGATTGAATGGCTGGTAAACAGTTGTCTGTTATTATCTGATAGTAATAATGACTGACTCACTGCATTGGTCTCTCTGGGGCGCCTGTTGCAGGTTACAGCCGAGAGGAAAGTGTATTTTTACAACACAGCAAACTACCTGTTCTCACTACAAACATTTTAATAATGTTGGTGTGTAGGGAGTGAGTAAGACTGAATTTAGAGAAAATATACTCAAATTTGTGTGGAGGCTGGTAAACAATTTATGAAAACTGACCACAGTAGTTACAGGTGGGATTTGAACCTCAACCTCCCATCAACAGAAAATAAGACCAAACTAGCCTAACATTTAGTCCATATTCCCACCAAAGTGATTATATATATAGTTATTTTATGCTATATATTTAAAATCATTAAATATACAGTTAAGTTATTAAAAAATACATATATTTCCCAGAATTTATCTGTGCCAACGAAATCTTGAAGTAGGCCTATTATTATTTAAATTACCGTATGTAAATAAAGATTCATACAACTGAGTATTTTAAATTTATAAAAAAAAGCATAACATTGCCTAAAATATTTATCTAAGAGTTTAACGTGGAATCCGAACCACGATGGAGGCCTGGCATTCCACACATTCACAAGTTGTGATTAATACACGTTTTGTCAGAGGTGAAGGAAGGGTTTGACACTCAGATAAATCTGTGCCGGGACTGAGGATTGAACCTGAGACCCCCAGCACAGAAGTTCAACACCTTACCCCTAGATCGCCAGGTCACCCAAAGAATAGGTAATTGTTTGTATAGGCTATGGTCTGCAGCATGCCCTGAGTTTGTGAATCTGATTCTGGCCCTGCAAATAATTTAAGTTTGAAAGCACTGATCTGAGATAAGCATCAATCTCACAATAGACTAGACCAGTGGTTTCCAAATAAGGCTCGCAAGGTTGTTCCTGTGGGTTGAGGGAAGGTCTTAAGGGAAAAAATCTATTTGCCAAACAAATGTGTGAAAAATATTGGACTACATTTCAATTTGTCATTTTCACTAAACAAATCGAATACATAATAGAATGTAAAATATAAATTCTATTTATTCATTTTAATATATATAATTCATTATAAGATAATGTTATTTTAACTTTAAATGTACCACCCCCCTTCTCCTCTACTGGACAAGGGCAGGGGCACATGTACAATAAAGTAAAGAGGGCAAGAAAACAACAACAAATGATTAAATTGCAGAAGAGCGTTAGGACCACACATTCATTGATAGGCCTCCACTTGGACCTATTCAATAATTTGTCGTCATGAACCCTTCTCAATCATCACCCATTACTATACGTAATTACTCAAAGGGAATGGTACAAGAGTCTTTTGTTTGTTCTACCAAAAATACTTTAAACCTGTCATAGTAAATTAAAGATAGCGAGTCTAATAAATAAATATTTATTTGAGAAAAGATTAACAATAAATATATAT
>CABFVX010001728.1:48898-89427 GCA_902151425.1 Timema shepardi
TAAACCAAGAAGTGCCCATTAAGGCACACGACATCAGTTTATAAGCAGTTTTTCTCTGAGGGGAGGGGAACATAGGGGAAAGCAAAAAGAACATAGGAGAACATTCACATGAAACAGAGGGATTGGCGGTAAAGAACAAATAGGTCATTGGAGAGACGTCTGGAACATCACGTGATCACCACCTGATCACTTCCCATGGAGCAACGCGAAAAATAACACGCTCACAATGCCACACCTCTAATGTCTTTCAGTTACGTCTTTTCACTCGGGGCGAGAACAATGTGCGCGGGCCGGGATGTTTGTTGACAAGACTTCACACACAGAGACCGAGAAACGGGGCACTTTTGGTGAGTCTTGTTATGTTCACTCTTCGTGGTTGTAGAATTGGTGTTATTTTACTCATATTTTCTTCTTGCTTGTAACGTTGATCTCAAGCAACGTTACATAAATAGACATACTGTGATAGTATATGTATATATATATCAACGGCGCTTCACTTATCCATTTTATATAATATATAATAATTTGAAAGAACCATCATGGGTATCAGACACATCCGCTCACAAGGGTTAATTTCATAAAAACTAAATAGTTGGAACATGACTACTGGATATGGAAATCAAATCCAGTCCCGGATAAGTTTATGCTCTAATACTGAACTAACCAGACCGAATTCGTTTCATGCTAAGAATTAATCATTGGTCATAATTTTAGGCTGGATAGCTTATTGGTATTGAACGCTCCCAAAATGTATATCATATATTATTATATAATATGTAGTTGTTTCACTAACTTATCAGATGTTTGGCCCTTCTGAATTTCTTCGTAAAAGCGTTTCAATGCTTTGGATTGCTTATTCCTTTTGCCTTTTACATATCTCCTGCCATTTTTAAACTTTTATGGGGGCCATTTAAAAAAAAAAACCAAAATGTTATTTTTATTATCATTAAAATGCACACTCCCCTAAATACATTCAATACACAGAGACCCAACCACACTGAAAGAAACCCTGTTATCAGTGGTCTCACTTGCCATTGAGAAAGGCGGAAGGCAACCAACACACTAGTGAGAGGTGAAGAGGGCAAGGCCAATAAGCTTTACAAACATGCCAATAACCCCTGGCGATATATTTATGATTTCAAGGCCAGCCGGGAAAGAATGAGAAGGGACAAGTTAATCAAAACTGTTGTCTACTCTGCTCAGACTGGGTCGTATTGTTGCGGGGTTGCACCAAATATATTTTCAAAATTCGGGGGCACAATGTGAAGTTCATCAGCTGGTAAAAAGTTGTATAGGTTCCAGAACGGTTATGTCATTCACAAGCTAAGTTTACCTGGATGACAGCTCGAAATGTTACTAGAAGTAATCCCTAATATATCACTACACCAACAGCTGACATCTATCACTTTGGATGACTAATGAAAACAGATGGTAATATATTAATGTGATAGTTAACCAAAGTAATTTAGGCCAATATTATTTATATATTTATTTGAGATGGGGCACAAAGTTTATAGTTTTATTCCACTTAAAAAAATATTCACACCACTTTCAGAAACACTTCTAATGAACGTAGCTTCAAAATGGCCACTGACGAATCTAAACCATATGATTGAACATAACAGTAAACAAGTTTTTTACAATGATGCGGACACGCAGTTGATGAAAATATTTTATTCAGTTAAATATTTCAAAATACGATAAAATAATCATAAAATCATTTATTGTATGTAAAAAAAAAAACAAGAATTTTCTTTTTTACAAGTAAATACGATACTTGTATTAAAGGGTATTGATGTGTGCACTGTATTAAATATAATCAATAACGTTCCAAAACAAAAAATAAGTACTTTTAATTATGTTTAAAATATTGTTTCGAGTTGGATAAAAAGAAATTATTTAAAAAAATGAAATTAGTATGAGAAAACTTAAGTTTACGTTATTTTAAATGTAATATATAACAGGTAATTAAAGATCTTTACATTTATAACAAAACTGTGATCTTTTACAAGTGTTGGCAACCCAAAACCTAAACATATGATTTTCAAACTGTCACCCAGGTAAAAACCTATCGTGAATGGAATATAAATGAAGCCCCATTATAAAGTTATAAGAAATAGGCGTCAATCAAGATGTTTCCCTTCTTTATTACACAATGTTTTAGTAAGGTATGCTTTACTCTAAAAGTTGCATGGGAGATTTGGGGCCGAGGACCCTTAACTACCATTCTAAAAGAATAAGGGATTATTCCCCAGGAAATATTTGAAGATGTGTGCCCTAGAACAGTGGTTCTAGAAAATTTATGATTTCACCTTAACCGTATGCTATCTTAATAAATTTTGCACCCCCCTACTCCCATTTTTTCTCTTTTCGGTTTATCCTTAACAATGATTACCATCCACTCAAAATTTAATAAAAGTAACTTCGTGGTGTCAGCCCGCACTCAGGCTATACCTACTGAGCGGCTACCAAACTGTTTGCCGAATTATCACCAACTCTTGTGGAGAGAGGGTGTAAATGGTCAGCATGACGACATCTCCCAGCCATTAAATTTGGCTTTCTATATTGGAGTTGCTACTTCTTTATTCGAGTAGCTCCTCATTTATCCATATGAGGCTGAGTCTAACCCATTCCAGACCCATCGCTTCCCAGATTATCTAGAAAGATTTCTCAAAAAATTTGGAAGTGCAGGGAATAAAACCCAGGACCTCTGGGTCTATAGCCAGAACATCTGACCACTAGACCACACAGGCACTCCTCAAATTGGTTATAAACATCAAAACACAACACACTGCAGATCATCGCAATATCTACATGGTTAGAAATTTTAGGTAAATATTAATGTCAGGGCTAAGAGTGGTATGGGCACATTTCTGAATGCAGAAGAAAGACAGATCCTATCCTATTAGTCCAGTGTAGTTAAAAGTGGTACATGGATCAAGCGTCCATTAGATCTTTGTGGGAATCGGTTGGATTGTCCAACTCACATTGAAATTAAAACTATTTCTTAAAGCCTAACTTATTTCACAAAATGCTGCTTGGAAACAAACAGGTCTCCCAACATGAGAATTTATGCTCCAGAAAGATTTACCGCTAGACAAAATTAATCATTTAAAAACCCACAAATAATAGCTTCAATGCCATTTGCATTATTTAAATCTTTTAATGACTATAAAATAACTTTAAATTATTTCTAAAAGCATTTAATATTCATAAATATTCTCAGCTTTCAGGCGTTAGGGGGGCTGTGCAATCCCAAACCCGCTTTCTCCATCAAAATTTTATTCTTGCTATAGTCTTGATTGAACGCCTCCCCAAAGTAAATGGCTGGGTGCACCACTGACTGTAAGTAAAATATATGTAAATATATTTTATTTTACCTTTTCCTTCTAAATCATCTTGAAATGGTGAAATTACACTCCTGACTTTTAGGATTCTTTGATGTATAATTATATAAACTCACTATGACTAATAAATCATTAATGTAAAACAAAAACTAAAAGAACATTATTAAAACTCCACGAATCCTTTCTAATAAAGAAAAAACAAGAATTACTGTCAACTACGGTTAAAGTACATGTGACTAGAATGCATAAACATAACTCAATGTATTTAATCAGTACATAATTTAAAGCTTGTTTCATATACTATTATTTTCTATTAATTTTATATGTTTTATGTAAGTTTACTTAAACTATACTAAATTACCTTAATAAATAAACATCTTTTTTCAATAGTTGTCACAATGCTTAGCTTGCTATACATGAACAGCATGACGTGTGGTGTAAAAACCCAAACTCATTGAACAATGACTTGTGGGCGAGCGGAAAGGGAATGTGTTTCAACCACCTAGAGACGACTGAATTGTATCCATTCAGACATTTCTTAAATAGGCACCACAAGTAAAAAGTCTGATTTGTATCCATTCTCATAATATCCACAAAATCCTGAATTGTATCCATTCTGAATGGCTTACATGGCATTTTACATTCTATATTTTTCTCAGCTCTACTCCACCCAACTTAAAACATCAACTCTGTTAGTGTAGTTAAATGTGTATAGCCTAGATGGCTAGTAAGATATGGAGCTTCAAAGACTTGCTTGCCCCTGTATCTAAAAATGTAGACACAGGTAACTCTTTCAAATCTATATCAAGCTAGGACATGAAACATTCAATCACCTTCTTTAGCATGATGTATCCTAGCACAATATAAAATAAACTATTATTTGCTTGCAATGACAAGGTTCTAACAAACACTTATATAGTTTTGAATGATCACTTAAAAAGTTGAATATATTTTATAAATTAGGAGGGATAGCCAGCACACTTACCAGAGTGATAATGAAGTGAAAGTTATTAACATAAAACACGAAAGAATAAAATTTAAGGACAAGCGTTTACTTACTACCACAGTTAGTATCGTAGCTTTTTCACCAAGTAGGATTTGAGAGCCTAGAATTGTATTATAAGTTGTGATATTAAGATCTATTTTTGATTCATTCAATAACTAGCAAAAGTTGCGGGTATCAAGGAATCAAGTTTAACATACCTTTCTTTTTATATTATTAGTTTTACCAACACAGCTATCGCTATAAAGTCCTGGAGAAAGACATATTATCATTATTTTAATTAAAAAGTAATAATAAATCAACTCTTAGATATTTGTTTGTGCAGTTTAAACCCAATTAACTAACTTGAGACACTAAATTTTCTGTCTCACCCTTCAACACTTTATTAAATTCAGATCTGAGAGTTGATGCATCTCTCCACAAAGCTAAAATTACTGGCAATCTGTCCAGCAAGTATCCAAACCTTATCAGCTCTGGTTGAATGCACATGCCATACTGATAAAATTGAGATCTTTTCACTCTCTTTATTTGCATCAATGCTATGAGAAAAAACTTCACCTACACCTGCTAGTGATGTTAATAATTTCTACAACATTAATAATCTGTGGGACATCTTCATTCAGCCCTGAACCTGCTAATGATGAGATAACGAGGTTCTTGTTTTTTTTGACGCGTATGTTTCTATTTTCAATTTCAAGGTTTTATCAGAACAAAGCATATCTTAGCGGGAACTGTCACTCTATGAAGTGACTGGGAGATACCCAGACCACATCATCACAGCTCAAAGATCAGTCAGTGTGCACCTTGTTGGGATCAGTGAAACGGGCGGTGAGAACGTAAAACGCCGCTGGCAACGGGATGAGTGCAATCAGTGCAGCGTGAAGTGCAGGTTCCCGAAGTTGAGTGAGCGCAATGATGCCATAAGCATGCAGCAGCCAATGACCTATTAAGATCACCATGTTTCTTACATCCGTCAGCGTGCTGATAACCAAGGACTTCATGCTCTTTGGAACAAAACAAAAAATATTTGGTTGAATAGGTTTTGTGTGAAAAGCATGACTTATTATTTGCTTATACATAAAAAACCACTAATTATTAATAAATTAGTTGCTGTTGTCATCAGATTGTGAAGTAGTCACTAGTAAACTATCTAACCCAAAGGAACAGGTTCAGAAAGGTGAATTTTAAGAAACTGCAACACATCAAGAAAGGGTGAAAAGCCAAATTATAGAGAACTAATTTTCGATTCAGTTGGTCAAAAGTGAATAGTGATATCATGACTCAGTGTGAGCTATTCTAGCCACATGACCAACTACCAGTGAGCAGGAAGTAACCAACTTCCACCATCTCTTTTTAATATAATATAACATATTAATCAAGTTACTTTCATTGTACTTACCTGATCAAGTTTGAAGGCAAAGTGAGCTGCATTTGATATTACAGACATAATGATAACCATGTAGGGGAATGAATAATCTGGAAAAGATAACATAAGTTTAGATTAAATATATCTCTATTAGGAAAACCTCTCCATTTTATTAGGTAAATGTATTATATTTGCAAGAAAGTACAGGAATGGTGGATAGAAACATATAAAAGGAACAACACACTGTGGCTTTTACAATGAAAAGAAGAACACAGTTCACACTTTATATTGCTGCCAGTGGACTAGGACAGCGGTTCTCAAACTTTTTGAATCGTGGAGCACTTTTCAGGAGAAAAATTTGTCATGGAGCATTATAATTGCCTTGATGCTAAAGGCATGCACATTCATTTTTTGTTATATTTAACTAACTGCGTTTTTTAAAGTTGTTAGTCGATATTTTATTGTATAATAAAAGTATGAATTATTTTTAGATTTCTAAATATCTTAAATTTTGATCTAAACTTAATTTGTTCTATTAAAAGCAAATGAAAATTGTAACTTTAAATATTGTTTTCTCAAAAACACTACATAGATAGATACTAAATCGAATTACAGCAGTATTAATGATGGAAATGAATGTTTAAGCATTTGGGCATGTTAAACATCAAGTTTTATTTCATTATAAATGTTATTTTCTCCCTTAATTTCAGAGGAATAAGGAACTTAACTACATAGATGCAAAACAACAACCAAAAACATAAATTAACCTAAAGCAACACAATTGATACCAAATTCAAAGCAGGTATTGTAAATCCACAATATGTTACCTACACAGATAGTGTTAAAACCATTTTCATAGTAGCAAAAAAAAAAAGATAAAGTATACACCACAAACTTAAATTCCAATGAGATGGATGGGACTGCTGTGTTTTGATTTGCACAATATGGCTATATCTGGTTGAGAGCTGCAACCGAATATCTGGCTCTGCGTTGAGCCATGATCTTTTGTTCTAGTAGCCACATAGAGAATCCTGATCCACATAAATAAGTTATTGCAAAGGGAAGAAGGATTATTTTCGCTCTATCTGACAAAACTTCAAATTCGTCTCGTATCTGACATCAAAATTCTGATAGTGACTTTTTAGTTGCAAAATTCTCTTTTACCGCATAATCTGATGTCAAATCATTCAAGTACTCATAATGATCTGATGCCAGGTTGGCTTTTCCGACATTCAAATAAATAACATTGCACTGCTACTTGATATATTTAGACTCTCGACTGCATATTGACTGAACTTCAACTGACTGAAAAAGCGAAGAAACACGAGTTTTTAATATGCAATAGAAATTTCCCAGAAAGTTCTGGAAAGGTGTCGAAGCAAACAATCGAATCTGAAAGCATGGCTAAGTTCTCAGAGAGACGGGGTGAACTGGCACCCTCTAGTCTCTCTGTCTGGTTTTGCCGCATGCAATCTGTAAATAATTTCCCCCCAATACTTACCTATACATAGTTCATGGATACATAAATTCACAGTTTTGATATCGTGTCACATTTTATTTATTTTTATTTCCAATCTATTCGCGGAGCACACTTTGAGAACCACTGGACTAGAAGGTAATGAAGAAAATCAATATTTACCACCCAATTTCCTGATCTAGGTTTCAATCTATCGGAACTCATCAGGAGGGGATGTGAAATGTGCAACACAACTTTCTAAAAGAGGAAAACTAAAAAACACAAAAGGAAGAAAATGTAAAATTGTAAAGAATGATACTAACATGTAAAAGGAACATGTTCCTATCCAAGTGGCCTATCATTCTTTACAATTTTACTTTTTCTCCCTTTTGTGACTTTTTGTTAACTCTCTTAGGAAGTTGCATTGTGTGTTTCACATTCCTATAGCAATAGATTTTCTTCAAGAGGCAAGCATTACCTCTTTGTCCAGTGGCAGCAATATAAAGTGTGAACTGTGGTGTTGTTTTCATTTTAAAGCCAGATTGTGTTGTCCCTCTTTATAAGTTTTGATGAGTAATTTTAACACATTACAAATTCTTAAAAAAATTTCAGATACATTTTTCAAAGACTTTGAAAATTCTTAGATGTAGGGATGTACAAAGCTTTAGAAACTTTGACAATTAAAATGTATTATGAAGTTTCATCATTAAAACGATTTACAGCTAAAATAAACATACATGTTCAATTATTATCATTTTATACTCTTACTGACTATATACACATTTACCCTGAAAGGTATCAGTCTTGCCTTGAGTGATTATACTATGACTATCTTATAAGCTCTACCATAGTGGAATAATGCAAAGTAAGATTATTATATGACAGGGTACACTCAGTTAAACCTGAATGTTAGCAGTATCACCTTGACTAATATTACAGTATGACCCTATCTTATAAGCTGCTCCATAGAGTAGCCCATCAAGGTAAGACGTTCCTTTCAGGGGAAAAAGAGTACATTTCAAATTAATGTTCACACCAAAAAATTTGTACAAATCAAATCATATGTTTTAAAATTAATATAATTTTATCTACTTAGGACACAATCTGTTAAATATTTTTGTAATAAAATACTTTGTATGTGAAATTTAATTTTTAAAAGTTATATAAATATATTATGGGCATGTGAGTGCTTGAGAGTTAGAGTTGGATTTACTATCTGTTAAAATTCGACTCAAATATTTCTACAAAAATTGGAAAATTTGAGTACTCAGAATTTTTCAATCTTTTTCATGACATTTCTTAGAATGATTAAGTTTTTAAATCTTAAGATATAATTTCTCAACAATACAATATTTCCTTTTGCCTGGTTTAAAAAAAACGTATAATTAAATTAAATTTATTTAAAAATTTGAATTTGTACGACTATAAACTTTTCCCAAAAATTATTAAATTAATAATATAATTTTAGAAAAATTATGTTTGTATTTACTTATTTATGGTTTATGCATGAATCTGTTACATAAATTCAACTTGAAATATGTCTTGTACAAATATTGTTCTATAGGCCAACTACTTGAACTCTAAAAAATAACTAATTTTTATTCAAACGCGGCTCAAAGTAAAAAATACCTAATTGCACACCACTAAAATATACACAATATGAGATTATTTTCAACATCAAAAAAGTGTACTTTACATATCTATAATTGATGTAAGATTTAAATACATGGTTATTATACATATTGATAGAAAATATTTCTATATGCTATTTGCTTGTATAAATCAAATAGCTGGTAATTGAATTTTTTTCTGCTGTGATTTTGTGAAGGTTGATAAAACAATAAATAAGTGCATTAGTGCTTATTATTTATGAACACTACAAACTGTATTCCAATGTCACTTATAGCAGGATCATCTGATTTAATTTCAATATATTGAAATGTGAAACTGAGGATTGTACTCACAAATGAGCCCTCCTAGCACAGCTTGTATGAGGGCGAGAGTCGGGAAGAAATAAAGTGCTGCATAAATAGACATCTTCCCATAGACTGGCAAGAAGTGACCAGCCAGCCACGGCCTAATTAGCAGCATGAGCACGATAGATAACGCATAAAATATAAACACCATGGTATATCTGTAACATTTGACCAACATTACTTGAGACACATCGAACAAATACCGTATAAAGCTTTAGAAGTATATTACTACCGAGTATATTTGATCAGTAGATATACATGCTACCGGCTGAGTTAAGGTATCTGACTAAACAGTTTTAAAATTCAAATCATTATTGTATTTTTATTCAAAGAGTTTCTAAATTATTATATTTATTGAATTAAAGCTCAGCTCAACTCGATACACGGGAGCTTTCTAGGTAGCTTGTTTAAGCTTGACTCATGAAAAAGACTATAGATCGCAGACCTATAGGCCTTTAACCATGTCAATAATATAATTAGAAAAAAAAAGGTTGGGGATCTTATTGCCACAATGTTATTAGGTACAAGGTAAGTTAAGCTGTTCTTCAGGATAATCATGTTGTATATTATTGAATAATTATTGCATAGCCCAGTATGAAGATGTGTCAATAAACATAGTCCATCTTCTAAATAGATAGAACACAGGCTTACAAGGGATACACAGCCTCCTGGGTGCAGTGCAGTGTGTCAGCATAATCAGGATTTGGGTTGTGCAGCAGCGTGTACCAGTCTGATAGTTTCTGAGTCCGACACGACCTCACCTCCAACTTTCCCCATGGCTCAGACATGAGTAGCGTCAGCACAGCAGCCATTGCTGTCTCGACAAGCGCTGACAAGTGCAAAGCAAACACCTCCTTGCAAAAACTATCAAACAAAACAACAATCCGATCAGAAAGGACTTTTCTCAGTGACAACAAGTGAAGATCGAATCATGTGGCTGTTTTATCTGGTTTTTATCCAGAGAGCCAAGTTTAAAACTTGTCAAACTACTTTTAAAAGTGTTTATGCAAAAGTTGATAAGAATCTTTTTTAAGTGTACCAGTAGAAAGATTTCCAGCAACATTAACTTATTTTTGTGAGAATTAAAGTGATTTAAAATTTGTGGTAAAAGTTGATTCGCCATTGATTTATCTAGAGAACTATTCAATACTGAAAACTTATATGACTTTTTTTTAAATATTAGTGAATAAATATAATATTGTTGTTCACCTATAAGTTACAGTGAAAATATATCCTAATAGCTGACACCTTCCAGGATCAAAAAAATGTGTGTTATTAATAATTGTCCATTATTGGCAAAATATGTATATTTTAAATCATACTTCTTGATTATTAGGGGTGTTCTAAGTTCATTTTTTCAATTCGAAGCAAACTAGAATTGAATATATGAAATATTCTTGAATTGAATTGAAGTATGAATATTTTTTTAGTTGTTTTATGATTGAAAAAAATATTATATTGTAGTTATTTATACATTGCTTTATGCACTAAAATAACTTGGAATTGTTTTATTGTACAATTGTTTGTAATATTTCATTTTAACATAATAAATTAAGTTATCACAACTTACAAGTCTATTACTTCGTTTATTTTCCATATGAATTTTAATTTTTCAAGTATACAACAGATCGGAATGAGATTGTATGACCATAAATTAAGTATTTTAGCCCTCAATATTTTGAATGACCAAGCTTTATAATTGTCAAAACCAGATTTTTTTTTTAAGTAAAGTCGAAGCTGACATTTGTTTCGAAGCCAAGTCTCAACTTTCAATATTTTTAATGGCGAAGTTTTGTAATTGTCGAGGCCGGAATTTATTTGAAGCGAAGTCAAAGCTGACATTTGTTTCGAAGCCAAGTCAAAGTTTTGAAGCTTTGCACACCCCTAATGGACATAGTTTTATCTATATAAGCCTAATTACTGTGAATATTAACTACAACAGTCTAACTACTGTATTGTGCAGTATTGTATGCAGGATAAGGATGATTAATGAATAAATATGGGGTATAAATTATTGTACAGCTTGCATAATACACAGAAAAATATCTGAATGAAATGTGAATAATAGGCCTTTGTGGTGTATATGTACACACAAACACAGACTAAACTGGTAAAACAACTCCCGCTGATGGCTCGAAATAGTTGGGAGGTATGACCTTGAAGTACCATAATCATTACTACATAAGTTATTTTAGAAACTCTCACTAGAGGGGGAAGGCAGGTCTACTCACACTTCATACAAGATAATGGCATTCCTGACATTCCTACAGTAAAATATTGTACATGGATTAGTGTTTTCGTTTTTTGTTCGCTGTATGAAGATTGGTATATAAGGGTGTGTGAAGCTTCAAAACTTTGACTTGGCTTCAAAACAAATTTTGGCTTTGAAGCTTCGCCAATATAAATAATGATAGCTAAAATACTCCATGTATGTTCACTTGGAGTTATTCTGAGTTTTTTTAATTACACATTAATATTTATATGGAAAAAATCTGAAGATATTGAAATGCATGTTGTGAAGTAACTGGATTTGTCAGAGTAGTATGGAATATTACAAATAATTGTACAATAAAACATTTTCCCAAGCAATTTTAGTACATAAAGTAATATAAATAACCACAATATATGTTTTCAACTATAAAACAACTAAAAGAAAATATTCAAATTTTGATTCGACTTCGAGAATATTTTATATATTCGATTCGAGTTTACTTTGAATTGAAAAAGTAGATTTTGCACAGCCCTATTGATATACATCAATATGCTTTTCTAGCAACGTCTGTGTCCATTAATGAGAAAGTCTGTTGATGGTAAGTTGTTCCACCATAAGAGATCATGTTATTATACCAGGAAAATTTAAACCGTCCGCTATAAAGAAAACTCCGCTATTTAGGTGTGTCTGTTAAAGAAGATTTCACTGTATCAATAATTACACTCATTGGCAATAACAAATATAAATATAATTTTAAAAAACAAACTAACTAGGACTATACCAAATTTGGAAAAATATTGGGTTTTTTTTCCTAACTAACTAAGAGTGAGAAGTTCTGGTACCTGTGTAATACTGACATTAAACTATGGTATTTGAAACATTAATAATTATTCCAAGTTTATGTGCAATCAACAATGCTCACCATTTTGTTTTTGTTTCATTTCCAGAATTAGTTAAAAGGTCTGTCATTCTAGACACAATGATTTAAATAATATGAATGACTTTATTGTAATCATCAGGAGTAGTGCTATTAGTCGGAGAGAAGTGTTAATAAAACAGTGTCCCAAACCTTCTTCGCAAGGCGGCTGTGTCGATACAGAACCAATGCAAGACCAGAGCGAGGAGGACCATGAAGCCAAGGTACAGCCAATCATAGAACTCTGGAGAGTCCTCACACTTCACACATATTGAGTAGCTGTTGGTCCTGTAACCCCGGGGACAAGCCCCGCAGTCACTCCAGTTTCCATCAGCCAGGTAGTGGCGCCCACAATAAATACCTGGGCAGCTGCTTGGTCTCACAGCGTCACCTGGAGAAGATGCTGCAAGCTTTATGGTACATGTACTTTGCTTGTCATTCTGTCAACTATTGTTAGTACATAGTTTGTAAAAGTTTTATAGATGAGTCATATCTTATATTTTACCTGAATTTGAATCATTTTACAAACAAGTGGATATGACACCTCTATGTATAAATGAGAAGATAGTACACAGTTCTGTTTCACATTCTCCTTGTAGAGATTTTCAGAGACTTTCTGTGTGCTCTTGATGCATCAGTGTACCAAGAGAACATTGTTGGTATTGAAAGTTTATTGTTCAATTTTAAAAGGAAAGTTTCTACTAAGCAAATGAAGATTAATGACTTTTTAAAAAGAAGGAATTGTGAAGTGGACTTTTTAGTGGAAACAATAAAATTATTTATATATTGATAGTTTTTATTAATTTTATATAGGCTCCTGCATTTATCGTTTTCTCCTATCCATCATTTTTTTTCAGATCCCCGACAAAAACGATGAATCGAGGTTTCACTGTATATATTTTGACGCATAGTAATAATTAATAGGTTGTGTTTAAAATGAAAACTATCTCAACCTAACAAATAAATAAAAATATCAATCTTGGTTTGAATGGGTAGTATTGTTTTTGTTCTTTAGCACCCTGTCATACTACCCATTCGGGCTACACATCTATGTACTAATTATGCTAATGGGTTAAGGATAAGAAAGGTTGAATTTAGAAGAAGTGTATCTGCATTTGCATGGGGAATGTGAATAAATAATTTAGGAAAAATCATCCCTAATATACCAGACCAGGATCTCCTTGTCATCAACAATCTAGTCTATTGCAAGAGTGATGCCTTAAAGGCTTAAACTATGCAGCCACCGAAGTAGGTGGTAATAATGATACAATAAACTAAGTAGGCCTAATTACAATTAAGGTAATCCCATGTGACTCACATTACAATGAGAGTCATATTTTCCAACTTTAAATTAACACAGAGCTTAATCAAATTATTTTAGAAAAATAATTAGCCTATTAAAGAAATGTACTAATCTAATTATCAACAAAACAAAATTTGGAAAAATAAATCGACAGATAAACGGTGAATTTTTATAATCATGTGACTCATGTTACAATAAAAAATAGGCCCTACATAGTAGGCTAGTTTTGAATAGAATATTTTAGTTCAAAAAGTCATTCTATTAACTAGGGTAAGTTAGAAAAGAGATATTTTTAAATAATTTAAAAAGAGAGATTATTTTAGACTTGTGAAATAAAAATATATTCCCTCAAATTAATCCATTTTTTATTTATAATTTTTATTCATGACTCATACTAGAAAAATAACAGGACTCATCATATTTAGCTAGGCTAGTTAGTAAAAGCAAAATGTATTTGCAAATAAAAAAAAGACAGGTATTATAGCTAACAGTAAAATTTCATATTTAAATTTAAAAACAATAAATAAAAGTAGGCTAAGCATTAAAAGAAGTCTTGGAAACAAAAAAAGAGATAAAAATAAGAATCATAACTTAATACAGATTTGAGTCTAATTCAATCTAAGTGACCCTAATTTATCAAACTTAAAGTGGCCACGAGTTATTAAAAGCAGTAATTTCACAGTACTTAATGAGAATGTCTATAAGGCATTCACGAGCTAAGTTTACCTGGATGACAGCTCGAAATGTTACTAGAAGTAACCCCTAATATATCACTACGCCAACAGCTGATATCTATCACTTTGGATGACTGTAATGAAAACAGATGGTAATATATTAATGTGATAGTTAACCACAGTAAGTAGTTTAGGCCAATATTATTTATATATTTATTTGAGGTCGGACACAAAGTTTATTTATAGTTTTATTCCCCTTAAAAAATATTCACACCACTTTCACAAAAACTTCTAACGAACATAGCCTCAAGATGGCGACTGACGAATTTAAACCATATGATTGGACATAACAGTAAACAAGTTTTTTACAATGATGCGGACACACAGTTGATGAAAATACTTTATTCAGTTAAATATTTCAAAATACGATAAAATAATCATAAAATCATGTATTGTATGTAAAAAAAAAAGACAACAATTTTCTCTTTTCCAAGTAAATACGATGCCTGTATTAAAAGGTATTGATGTATGCACTATATTACACAAAATCAGTAACGTTCGAAAACGGAGAATAAGTAATTTTAATTATGTTTAAAATATTGTTTCGAGTTTTTTTACAAATAAATTATTTAAAAAATGAAATAGTATGAGAAAACTTAAGTATACGTTATTTTAAATGTAATATATAACAGGTAATTAAAGATCTTTACATTTATAACAAAACTGTGTTCTTTTACAAGTGTTGGCAACCCAAAACCTAAACATATGATTTTCGAACTGTCATCCAGGTAAAAACCTATCATGAATGGAATATACAGTGACTGGTTTGAATATGTAACAATAAACTATGACAAAATATGAAAAATGCACAGGTTTAACAACTTTTGTTTGATCGATATCTCATGTCCCACATTTTATGGAATGGCTTGTAATGTTTTACAATTATTTCTAAGAAAAGGAATAGAATAGTACCAAAATAATAGAATATGGTAGGAATTTATTAAGGCCATGAATCAAAATGGTGTGTTTGTCAATAGCCTACAATATTTTTTGCAAGATATTTCAAGAAGAATGTGTTGACGTTTGGAAGATTATGTTTTGTTATGATGGGATAGTTAATGATAATAAAAGGTTTACTATTTTATATTAAGATACTTTTGTGTCTTGTGATAAGTAAGTTTGCATTCGTTTAAATATTTGTGTTTTTCTGTAATTTAGGTGAGTGTGGTATTAATTGCATAACTAGGCTACAATTTTTTTAATGAAAATCAACAGAAGGTGGCAAATCATTGCAATTACAAGAATGTGCATTAGGAGGAAACCATGTTTCAATTGATTTAAATTTGTTGAAAAATGAAACCTGGACACAGGAATCAACCCTGGGACCTTATTCTTAGTGCGCCAATGCAATACCATATCACTAAAATAAACAGGATTTGTCCTGTGTTCAGGTTCATTCTTTACTGCTAATTTAAGCCTGAGTCTGTGCTAGATATGTGTGTCAAGAACCCCATCCTCTTTGTGTCCTATTACCTAATTATGTTTTCAATTAGCCTATGTTGTATTTATAAAAAAGTTAATGGTTTCACAGGTTTCAACTCTGTTTTCTAATGAAGACTAAAGAAATCACACTATGATATGATATCCAGTTTGAGCTATAATACCTACCTTGGGTGAGACAGGCTTTTAAGAATAGGGTTGAGTATTTTGGCTCACTCCTCAGCAAATTGTAGTTCAGTCTGGCCCCTTTCAAGGTAACAATGAGTGCCACACTTTGATTATCCAAACCCCCGCTTCACCAACAGAATCCTTCCCATTGATTTTTTGCCTATCAATGCGACCTTTCCTGAGTTTTCCTATTATAATGCAATCTTCGTTTGTATTGTGATGCTGCTATAACCCTGCCTTGAACTCAGCACCTCCAATTCTGACCTTAGATTGCTTTTAAAAAGCACATTTCACTTGACTGAAATTGTGCCTACTTACCTTTGCAGTCTGTCCGTGCCTTATTGAGTTAATTCTTTGTTTCTGCTGGCAGTGCCAGGTTCTTTCGTCATATCACTATTTGTTCATGGATATGTGTGTATTATGTGTCAAGTATTGCTAAATACAGTAGGTAAATAAAAATGTATTTAAGTGCTTACTTGGTGGCAAGTAATACTCCTCAAAATGTTATCTTTAGTCCCAATTCAATGCACCCCACAACAATCAAAGGTATATTAGAGCTAAAAAAAAAGTACAGATGCTTGAGTAGGTACCTATGATAGTTTAAACAACATTAGTGTTAAAAACATGTATATATTTGTTTTTAGCTAGTAAATGCCTTTACCAGCCACTGTGAGGCAGACGATTGGCAGCATAATCCATGGATATTTCATTTAATTTTTAATTTTTTATATCTTGTTCTCTTTTAAATAAAATAATATTATATTTGTAAAGTGAAGTGAGACAACTCTTTTATTCAAATGGCTGTAAACAAGAGTTCAATAATTTTAGCAATGTTACCAAAGCTTATGTTTTTCCTTATAATTATATTGGACTATGTTTTTATAAGAGTAGGAAAGCAAGCTTCATTTTATAGCAATTCCAATTCACTCAATGGAAGATAGATAGCTTATCCCGTAGACTTAAATAAAAAATTATTTTGGAAATTAAATAAGTCAAATTCGATATAAACACATCCAATTACTAAGTACCTATAATTATAATTAATATTTGTTTATAATGCTAATGAAATGTATTTTAGCTTTAGAATAACTTAAAACACAGAGTTTAACATAGTTTGTATATGTAATAAATTATTTATAAGACTGGGAAAGCATTAATGCATAAAACATAAATAATAGCGAATAGTATATTGCATATAGTGCTCAAAAATTTTAAACATATTATTTTCAATTAAAGTTTTTATCATCAAAACCGTACCTAGTAAATAGTGTAGGCCCAGAATGCCTAAAGTTGATTTAACTTTGACGTTTTGCATGGAGTGTAAAATAGACAATCATTGATTTTGAAACGTATCAGCCAATATACATACGAAAAGAGGATGTAGCCAACTAAACGCGAGTAGTACAAGCAAACGAAAATACTCAGCTTCTGGTTATTCATGAATTTTCTTTATTTTAACACTAATAACTATGATTATTTATATTATTGAAAATAAAGGAGAAATGTTACATTTTAAGCTATGTTATTGAAAAGAATGTGGTCGACTATAATATTCATGACAGTAGAGCCTGTAAATAAATGTTTGTCTGCAATTTTCTTTTTTATTTCTCTCATCAATGGCACTGAAGACATTTTCTTCAATTAGCCAGGAACACCTGTATTCGATTCACTCCCGATGCTACTTTCTTGATTATTTGTTTGTTTGTCTGCATTTGTATTGCTTCGAGGACGAGAAAGACATATATATGCTCGCATACACGCCAGTGTGGATGGCTGGGGTAGGTAGAATTATGTTAATTGACAAAGCAAAGATACCCATTCTTCTTCACACACAGGATTTGCAGTTGGTGGGGGTGGGGGTAGGCCTGGATTAAGGCATGTGCCACGTGTTCCACGCACAGGGCCCCCCATCAGCCTTTCAAATAAATCACTTTGACTTGTAAAATCTATTTTGTGATAATATTATATTTAAATGTTTCAATAGGCAATTTTAATGTTTTTTTCTTAAAATTTCTCACAAACTAATTTAGAAATTCCCTAATCGAAGGGCGCTGGTAGCCTGGTATTACGTGTATTCCAACAGACCGTGCATGAAAATTAACGCAACCTTTGCTTTTGGTAAACTATAAATATTACATATCTGCAGACGATACCTTTGACTTTTGAAAAAAAAGTAAACACTTATTTTCTATTGACAATAATTTATGAGGTAGAATAATAAGATTATTAATTTTGAAGAATTAACTAAATGTGATGTGAGAAAAACAAAAAAAAAAGTTTTTAATAACAAAATGCTTTTTACTATACAAATAGTACTATTCCATCTGCAGACAGCGGACTACATAAAATGCAATTACACTGAAATAGTTTATAACTATATGATGTCCAGTACTATAATCCACTCAATAAATAATAGACTGTATAGTTTAATAGTTTCTATAATATTAATAATTAATATGTTAATAAAACTCACGATATTCACCATGATTGCTAAAAGTTTGTCTCTAAGTAAAATCATCCATGTATAATGTAAGAGTCATAATCTTCATTGGGTAGTTAATTTCTAAGCTCCCCAAGTTCTATTGGCACAGGGCCCCCAGAAGTGTTAATCCGGGGCCGGGTGGGGGCATATGATCATATCAATTGCCCCCTCCCCTCTTTCTGATACAATAGTGTTTACATAATTGCTTTAAAATAATAATTTAAATTCTTGTACCCACTTCAAAACTTTATGTACAAAGAGTAAAGACTTTAACAATTTTTTAGAAAATATTGCGGTATCACAGGTCCAGTTTTCATTTAAGTGCAAATTTACAATAAAGTTAAAAATTAACAGAAAAAGTATTCCTTTGAAAAGCCCTAACTACTGCACAAAATTATTTGTTTTATATTAAATATAATTAAACAACATTAATTGATTAATTGACAGAACATAGTGCTTATCATATTTTTGTAATATTGGTAATTTTCTGGGGAAGGGCCTTCAGCTGGGGTGGGTGTAGCCTTCAGCCCCCAAAGCCTCGCCGTGGGTGCACCTCTGTTTGAAAGTATGTACATACATAATCCAAATAGCGTTTGCTCACTCGTGGATTATGAGTCTTACAAGTTTTCCTAAACATAATTTTGTTTATTTATAATATACTCTATGAGTTGTGTACATTTTTGCCCAACCTTATAAAAAAAATCTGCTTTCAATTAAATAAACAAACAACCAAACAAATAAATCTCCTAGATTAAAGTTACATTTTTCAAATATATTTATACATTAATACAAATATTATGAATATTTACTGTTTTCTACATCTATACATTTAAAATAAATCAAATAGAATTTCAATATCTATCTGTTTTTTTAACCACGATACATTAAAATATGAAATTATTATATATAACATATTTAAAAGTTAAATCCTTTAAAAACGAGTTGCAGTGCTCTCTTTTGTTTTACTTGTGAACTAATCATTATTCTTGTTTCTTCTCGCCGTTTACGAGATTTCGAGATTACTATTTTCAGCGCAAGGTTCCTCTGTCGGTTTTATTTGCAGAATTTTATGGACCGAATGAGAAAAAACTTGTATTTTATAAATTTTCGATAAATATTTGTTTATTGATTTGTATGTAACTACTAAGGCAATTTATAATATGTAAATTACGGTTATAGTGTAAATTTGTTAAGTTGATCGTGAAAATGAAGAAAGTTGGTGAAATTCAGCAAATGATGGCGGTGGAGAGCTGCTTGTGCAGCCTTCATTTCCCGATCTTAGGAGTCATCTGAGCTCAGGAATATCTTATAAAACGTCCGATTTATCGATCGAAGAAAGTGCAGTGTCGAAGATTATACCGCATTAGGAAAATAACAAGTTAACTGAAACAAGAGTGAGTGATTGTCTTCAATTTTGTAATTTGTTCAATCTTGAAACCGGCAGGCGATAAACTAAAAGGGTTCCTATTGAAGGTGAACTGGGCGTGCATCGTTAAAAGCCTACGTTACCTCTACGTAAATATAGGTCGTGAACCTGACATTCTTCGATTAGTTATTGTATAACTAAGTGTTCTGTAATTTTGTGTGTTAATTGTTAGTATTGTGTTTTTTTTTATTAAATTTTAAGCAAATTTATATTTACTGATTTCTATTTTTTTAAGACGGTCATAGTCAAGTTTTTAGCTTGCACAGGCCTACGCGGTGTTTAATCTTTTCGAGAATGAAAATATTTAACGTATGATTAACACTTTGGCATGCAGCTCTGTGAAAAGAAATTACATTGACATAGTTAATAAAAGGTGTGAAAACGGGAGCGTAGTAGACAAGAGACACCATGTCTGCGGGTACGTTTGTAGATAGGATAGACCCGTTTGCCAAGCGTTCTCTCAAGAAAAAGTCAAAAAAATCACAGGGATCGTCGCGGTACAGAAATTCAGCAGATTTGGAATTACAAGTTCTTGCGCTCTTAAAAGGTAGGTCTCCATCTCATAAACGTTTTAGCTTTTAGCTAAGGTAATAACTGTAAGGGTTTTTTGGTTGTATTATTAATTTAATTAGAATCACATTTAAACAACTTTCGATGACGTTTAACTCTATCCAGCCAAGTGCTTAAATATTAGGCCTACATCTCTTATTCTACTGGACTTGCAATAAGTCTCATACCCTTTCATGTTAGGGACTAATTCATCCACAATGGGACCTCGATGATCTGAGTCTACCAATCACAGCACTTTGATACACATAAAATAAACATGTTTTGCACAGCTTGGTGTATACCTTATTGAGGAAGCTTCATCTGTTCAGTTATCTTTAATAGCAGGCTAAGATGAAACTGGGGAAATAGGCAAGATATGTTGATCACATGTTATTAAGTTAAAAGGATCAAATTCTTAATAGAAAATAAGAATAAACCTATTTTCTTTTGGGCAACACTTGTGTTTCATAGAGGAATAGTACCTTATACACAGCTTATACACATTCATTTAGGTAAGTTTGTTTTATTACATGTCTATTTATTTATTATTACCTACATACTAAAGAAAACTAAATTGAATAATAACAAAATTTATTAAGTTTAATAATTTTTAATGATTATTCAAATAAAACAAATGGTGATGATACGCTTTATTCATCCCATTTTAGGTTGTTCATCATTACTTTGGTAGGCCTACACTGTTTATATATTTTATATTCACTTTATTACTCAAAATAGTACACCAAAATAGAATTAAATGATACCAAGATTTATAAGTTTTTAATAATTTAATTAAACACTTTCTAAACAAAACTCAGTAATAGATCATCCAAATCACTTTTGAAATTGATGATGACTGTAACTTTCCTGTGATGCTTTGTGTTACACCTGTGATCCTGCACACTAAAACGGATGTGACTTCATTGTGTGATGTGTGTACCACCTATGTTTAATTATTACATTAAATAGTTTATTAGTTTATCCATAATTATAAATTTGATCTATTAATTCATGAAACTTTGGGTTAAGCTGGTTTGGGAATGTGGCATAATAATGAGTAATTACTATATAAATTGGTTGCCTAGTTACGGTAATGATGTCATCAGAAGACGTATAATACCCCATCACTTAAGTGATTGGAAGTTTTTTTGTTCAAATCAAATATAAATACCATACATGTTTTTATGTTTTGAAAATGTACATGGCTGATAACAATATTTTGGAAATTTTAAGAAAGAAAATACAAAGAATAGTGACAGATATAAAGAGATCTATCCCCAATCAAAACTCTGAAATAAAATCACGAGACACATTTATAAATATTGACAAACTTGTTTCCTTCCACCCATGGGCCTTTGCATTGTATGTCACCCTTTCCTACAAACATTAAATTGTTTATTTTATAAATAGGCTATTACTCAAAAAATAATTTAGTATGCTAACACTTATGAAAGATAAGTTAGGTTGGGCAAGAACTGATATAAATTATGGAGGGTTTGAAAGTTCAGGTTTCTATCATAATAATAGTTTTAACCATTAATTCCATCTTACATATAATTTGTGATGTCATCTAATGGGTGGGGCAGCTGCAATTGGTTTGGTTCAGATATATATTTGGGTTAGCTTAAATCGTGTAATTTCATTGGTAGATGTTGAAGATTTTTTCAAACCATATAAAAATACAATTGTGTCTCATTTGACAGAGGTGGGTTTGCTATGAAAAAATGTACCTTAAAGGGAAGTGACTTAAGTCAAGCAGATGTGTGGTGCAACGGGGTAACATGTTATTGAGGATTTATGCTCGGCTTTGTCGATATATTTAGGAACAAAATCGTCCCAAATGGCTTATTTAACCTCCCTCATTAAGCAAGAAAGATAAACATAACTTATTGAGTTGTTGTAGAAAGTCTAATCTTCGTAATAACAAGTTTATACATTTTAGGCTAAATTTTCATGATTTAGCCAAAAGAAAGCTTAATAGATTTTTGGTCAACTTAAAGATTAATATCCAAGAATGTTGTGAAAAAAGAAACTGTTGAGTTTGCACCTCTCCTTTCTTTGATAATAATTAGTAACATTGATCCTTAGAAAGAAGATAAAAAAATAACTCATCTATTTCCTCGAGTTCTAGAGATATACACTAAACTCTGATTTTTTATTTCATGCTGTTACCTTTGCTTATCGTTACTGCAAAAATCTTTCACTTGTATTTTGTTTATATTTAGACCTCCATAACTTGGAAACTATTGGGATTGTCTTAAAATTTTAAACATGGTCATAAATCCATTCACAGATACTATGTGCCAAATTTTATCAAAATCTAAGATAGTGGGTTAAATGTCCTGTATGAACTGACATTGAAAAACCTGGACCTTTTTTCTAGGTAGGCCTAATCATGCCCTCACGTACAGTATATTATGATGCGAGTCTTTGTTGCATATTTGCATAAATATCTAAAAAGTTACGGTATAGGCCTCATCACTTTAAACTTATTTTTGTGATTGATTTGAAATCTTTCAATGATTTAGAAGGGTGATGGTAGTTTGAAAAAAGTTAGTGGGTTTTGTCATTTTACTTTAATAAAACTCGAGAAAATTTGAATTGAATTATTGTGGAAGAGCATATGACAAATTGTTTTAAGATGAAATAGAATCAACTGCACCCTGGTTTTTCGATGAACATGCTGTGACTATAAACTGGATGTTGAGCTGTCTACTAAGGGCCCATGCCAGAGGCTGGTGTCTTCAGGAGAGTTAGTGTGGCTCGGGGCTGGTATGCTCCAATTCGACTACTCCCGTTATAAGCAATACACAGGGCTGGACTGATGCGCCCACAGAGATGGCTGTGATCTTTGATAATCACATGTTTATAAGCTGACGACTTCCGCACGTCCATCTTAGACTCTGCCTTAAACTATGAGTGAAGAATGACCATGGGCACGGGACGAATCCTGGATAGCTCAGTGGTAAGAGCATTGGCATACTAAGCCGAAGGTCCCGGGTTCGATTCCCGTGTCCAGGTGTCATTTTTCAATTTTCAGAATATATCTATGAGGGACTATCCACACTAAAATGCATTAACAATAGTTTCGGCTATTTGTTTCATTAATACATAATGTGCAATGCAAAAAGTTATATTAAAAATAAAATTGTTTATATTATGAGACCTAGTGATTATAGTCTTAGGCTACTTAAATTTTACGGCATGTCTTATTTCCCTTTCAGGTTTTATGCCTTTAAATAATAATTTGTATCTTATTCATAGAGATTGGCTTTGCTAGATAAGATCCTTAAAAATACTTCACTTAAAGGTTCACTCAAAAAACAATGTCCATTAATCTGTATCCTTTGAAACATAAAATTAACCTGCCTATACTTTAAAAAAAAATAATTAATTTTTATTAGTCTCATGAATATTTTTGTAGGCTTAGACCTACTTGTCAAGAATCAGAAAAATATATATATTTTTTCCTTTTTTTTTACAATCAAACATTGATGCTAAATTAACAAAATTGGTTAGTAACAAACAAATAAGCCTGTGCCTACTACAGTAGCCCCATGGCTTCTTTGGTGCTGCCTGACAGCTCACAGCTGACAGCTAAAAGCTTTGAAAAGTTACCAGACCAAATTATGTATCCCTACGCCGAACCATATGATCTGCAAAAACATGTGTTTAGTAGCTGTCACTTCTGACAGTCAAAATTTAGGTATATACCTAAATGTTGACCATCAGAAGTCAACTGTGAGCTGTCAGTCAGCACCAAAGAAGCCATGGGGCTACTGTACACAGCATTTCAAATATAACAGGAAATATGACTCGCTCCAGAGGCCTTATGGTCTAATCTAGAGGCCGTGGGGTCTAAGGTGTCACTCTTGCAATAGACGACTGCCGATGATGGGCAGGCTAGGGTTAAAATCTCGGTTGAGTAAACTGAGGGTGGTTTTTCCAAAATTGTTTTCCGCTCTCCACGCAAACATGAGTACTCTCTCTCTCTCTCCAAATTCAATCTTCCTATCTCTAAAACATCAGTATAATTAGTTTATATGCTTATAACCTGAATGGGTAGTAAGATGTGGTGCTAAAAACATCTGACATTCTATGTGCTATGGACTATTAGTTATACTTTATGCTAGAATATAAACTCAGGCTAAATATGAGATAGGTAAGAAGATTCAAAGGTAGGCCTAGACATTATAATCCTTTTTGGAAAAAAGAGGTTTTTAAATATCGACTTTATTGATTTTCAACAACCCCTTTGACTCTAGGTAGGCATAAGCCTACTAGGTACTTTTTGTGTTAGAAGGTTCTTTAATCGAACAACATGTTTAACTATTTAATCAATTATTTCTTGAGGCAAAGTTATAAAGATTTCTAAAAAGTTTTAAACGATAGAAATGCACATTTTAGTTTAAGTTAAAAACACAAAATGAGCACACTTAAGTTTGGTCTATCTCTAGAACCACAAAATGCCAATTTAATCATAGGCCTAATAATCTCTGCTATAGAAGTAGTATACAATTAAATCAAACGACAATCTGAGACAAAGTTTTAAAATGACAAATAGGCAACTTTCCCATGGGAGTGGTTGGTGAGTGATGAGACACACATGCACACACATCACCAATAATGTACTTTTTGAAGATGTAGGTTTACTTTGCTACAATTATAGGAACAGTAGCGTTACAAGTGGAAGGTGGAAATGTTTTTTAGTTTTCCATGTCACCTTGAAATATACTCGGGAAACAAATTACTAACAAGCTCTTTGGCCTCAAGGATCTCAAAAAGTTTATTTCAGAATGAACATGAGCACACAATTCAACCCTTTCCTGAAAAGATTTCATCCAATCCCTAACCCGACATTTCACCTCACCTTCAATTCCATTCTCCATTATCCTCCCATCGATGTCTCAGCCTACCAAGGGGTCTTGTTTCTTCAGGTTTCCTAATTAAAATGCTGTGTACATACCTGTCATCACCCATACACTCCACACGACCACCCCACCGCAGCCTGCACACCTTTATTAACCTTAATATGTTTGGAGATGTATACAAGCCATGAAGTTCTTCACTATGTAACTTTCTACATTCTCCTGGTTGTTCATCCCTCTAAGGCACAAAATATCTTTCTCTGCAGCTCACACTTCATATCTGTATAGAACAAGTAGGTTTATAGTTTTGTGTATTTTCATGTTAATGTTTTGAGACAGATTAATCACATGGTTGTGTCACACATAAAGATGTTTTGGACAACATTATAATTTATGATTTAATTTAAATTAGACCTACTAGTTTACATAATGTGTTGTTTATAAAATAAAAATATGTTTGGTAAAGCCAATGTTCATTTATTAAAATAAGTGTTAGTTATTTAAGACATAATGAATAACCCTCTTGCAAAATGTCCCATTTGCACCGAATCAAACTTTAGAGAATATGTGTGAACTGGAGCGAACACAATTTATAGCCTATAATTAAACTTATGAGTATACAGTACTCCCGGGGTACTTACGAATGGTTAGATCTTTAGTGAACATTGCCGATTCTCAAGTTGCTCTACCCAGAATAAACACACATCAAACAGGTCCGAAAAGTTCCAAATGAAGCAGGAGTGAATGGTAGCGAACATTATCTGAATGCTCGTTCATATTCTCTGACGTTCACTCAGGTATAAATGTACCTACCTTAACTAAGCCTGTGCCTATCGGCTTACTTTTTTCAAATATGGAACAAATTATTAAGAAAAGTGTAGGACCTTTTAGAGTCTAGGATGTGGTAAAAATCTTGGGTTGATATTATTGTTAGACAGCTCTGTTTATTTTATTGGTTAATGATTAGTGAGGGTCAAATTAATGTGTTTTTCTCCAAAGTTGGAAAGTAAGACAATTCCATAAACCACCATTTGCAAAAAAAAAAAAAAAANAAAAAGGCTAAAAATAATCAAAGTTAAGTCCAATTTTAAATTTAATAAAAATTAATTTTTACAAGATTAGACCTGTTTGCTCCATTTATACTTGAATGAAAATACATACAGACCTAAGTAATTTGGGGGAGGGACATCTATTGTACAATATATTTGGTCCTGATATGTTAAAATTCGCCTTTATGCTTAAACTAAATTCTGGGTCAGACACCATCACTAAAGTTCGATATCTTAGTTCAGTTAGTAGCATGTCTGTCTATACCATATTCTATATTTATCAATGTTGAAATTAGGGCTGCTTTTCTCACAGTGAAGAATTAGCATATGGGTGACTGGATGCTGCCTGTTCCAGAATTAAGTCATGTGCAGATATAATCAAACGTTAAATATCACAAAATTAAAAAGTCACTGAAACATCCCTATCTTATTTATACAAGATGTTGCCCCATTGCTTGAGTCCCACCACATAGCATTGAACTTAAGTGCTACACTAGTCGTGACAGTTCACACGAACAATGGACTATCGTCGAGATAAATGGGCTAATCAGATGCCAGATAACGCTGGTTGCAGAAACCAACCAAACTTGCCAGAAAAAAGCCCTTTTTCAAGTGACTTAATCCAAATGAAACATATGGCAGGACTTTTTTTTAGCACCGTGTCTTACTAGCCTGCGTCTAAGTACTAATTACACCAAAGTGTTAGGGATTAGAGAAGTTGCATTTATAGGAAGTTTACCCGCATTTGCATGGAGGGTGAGGGAAAACCTTAAGTACACCCGATCTTCCCATCTTCGGCAGTCTAGTCAATGGTGAGAGTAACGCCTTAGATCATGCAGCCACCGAAGTGGGTAAGAAACAATTAATAGATTGGAGGAAACCAACCCAGCCTCGATTCAAAATCCGACCTCCTGTCAACGCTTAAGACTGCTCCTGGCCGCACCGAGACTACGAATGTCTAAAACGATTGATAAGTGCATCAGCAGTCCAACAACACCTGAGAGTGAGAGATTTTAGGTCTAATCCCTTAGGTCGGAATCAAATGCGGTGATTTTGAGTTCACTGCAAACTTGGGGTCTCAGGTGCCACAAACCCCTACAATTGCTTTGAAAGATCCCAGGGAAACAAGTCACCGATCATAAAATAAGTACCTCGACCTAATTTGAACCTAGTTCTACTTGTAGTAAGCGAGTCACCATTGAAACGCGCCAGACCCGAAAGATAAACTGGCGTCGCAACGCCATTCCGCCATCAATCTCTAGTCGATTTGTGAGTATAAGAAGAGAAGAAGAAAAGTATGTTATTGCTTTATGATAACTCATTTGGTAATGTTGCAATCAGGGCTGTGGAGTCAGTACGCCAAGCCTCCTATTTTTCTATTGTCTGACTTAGACATAAATAATGGCTGATGTATATTAATGATAACAAATTGACTGCAGTAGAATTATCCAATAGGCAACATATTACTTCATGAGAAGCTTCTTTGGCATTGTGAATTTAAATTGAAATAAATTTGTCAATCTAAATTACAAAATTTCGTCTAAATAATAATAATAAAAAAATGTAGTTATAATATTGTAAGTTTTTATTTTGAAGTCTGAGTAAGTACCTTTTTACTGCCTCTAACCAATATCGGTTCCGTTTCCACGACCCTAGTTTTAAGGTGGTAACAGACTTGGGAGGAATAAAACTTAAGTGGAAACTTAAAAACTTTGAATAACTTGATTGCATTAGCTTTATTTAAATGGGTTATAATGTAATTAAATCACAGATAATGTAACTTTCAAAAATCATTATAATAAAACACATGTAGGCACTTAACATTATTGGATAGGCTATTACAATTTTGAATTATACAAAATTTACCTAACTAACCAGCCGAATAAATTATCTAATTAGTATTTCACCAGGTTTTTTTAGCACCGCGTCTTACTACCCGTTCGGGTTATACGCTTTAAGTATTAATTACGCCAATGTATTAGGGATTGGGAAGGTTGAATTAGAGGAAGTGAACCCGCATTTGCATTGAGGAAGAGTAGTTTTTTTTTAGGAAAAACCACCCCCAGTTCACCCGACCGAGATTCGAACCTCGATCTGCCCATCCTCAGCATTCGAGCTCAACACGACTAGCGCGTTAGCCAACTACGCCACCGAGGCGGGTTTCATCATGTTGGTTAACACTTCCGTCTGCATTATACATCCATAATAATTATGAAATAAAATATTTATTTTAGTATATTTTATATATATTTAAAATTATTTAACGTGCAAATCAACTGATTATATCAGCATACGACTTATAAACGATCTTAAATCTATAGCAGACACAAAACCCAGCGTTAATTCATCCCTCTAAATGAAGAAACCCCAGTTTCACCGATAATACACTTTTTGACCATACCGGGAATCGAACTATGGAATCCTTACTCATACACGCTACCTACAATACTAGGCTATCTATCGTAAGTTAGTAATACTAGTTTTTTTTTTACTTTGGCCGACATTAGTTAATTATGAAATAAACTTCATGGTGGAACATTATTCTGTTGAGTAACTTCTAATTGAGCTTAGTGATTATTGTCTAATACAATAAACCATCACTTCAATGGGCGAATGGTCTAATGTAGGGGTAATTAAGTAACCTTTTGGAATTTAGAGAGTTTAAAATGAAGACATTGATTAAAAAATGTGTTAAAAGGCCGCATATGACCTTAAAAGCTGCAGTATCCCCCCATCCCTGGTCTAAGGCAAGGGTCGGCCACAAGTCGATCTCACATCGATTTTCAGTCGACCGCGTGAGAACACTACATCGTCATTATAAGTCGATTTTTGAGTCTTCCGAGCAAGCAAATATGTCAAGTACTTACAAATAATATTAAAGTGTAAGCAAAACTACTTTGAAAATTGAATAGCTTAAAATGGAATTGTAAAGTGTAGTTATTTTTTTATAGAAAGGGACAAGTATTTGAGGAAGGTTAGTTTTGAAGAATGACTAGAAGATATAGCTGCCAGAAAAAAAGTTAAGTGGAAAGATAGATGGCGCCGGGACCTTTGATAAGTCGGTCGGGGCACAATAAGTTTGCCGACCCCTGATCCAAGATGTCACTCGTTTTAGACTGGCCTGCCGATGACAGGGAGATCGGCCGGGACTGTGGAGGGTGGTTTTTTCTTTTCCACTCTCTTTCCACGCAAATGCGGGTAAATTACCTCTAAAATGCTTTTTTTTGGTCACCCCTACCTCATTAGATTAATTATCATATATGTGTATAATCTGAACAGGTAGTAAGACGCGGTGATAAAAGTTAATTATTACGTTTGGAGGAGACACTTTCCTAGGCTGTACAGAAACCAGTAACTCTCAGGCCAGCTGGGTAAGGAAGCCCTGATAGTCTTAGTGAAGATAAAAGCTGGATTCTTTGAACCTGATAAATAATAAGAGAATAATATTAAATAGTCACGTGTTGTAAGCTGTATTTGGTGACATCAACAAACAAAAGGCAGGCGAGGTGGTCTTTGTGCCATGTTCTCATACTTAGTTCACTAAACTTTTTTCTTTTTGATAAAATAATGCCAACCATCACGAAATAGCCAGCAAATTAGACGCGGTATTATTTATGCGACACGGTCATTGGGCTCATCTTAGCTTTGTGAATAATTAGTGTGAGCTACAAAATTAAAATTCCTTTCTGAAAATGGTTATTTTATGTAAAAATCTTGCATTTGAAAATAAGTAAACATGAACAAAATGAACATGCATTTAATTAAAATCACTTGCATCAAAAGTTTTTTCTTTCAAGTTTAATATATTTTGTTTTACTTTTATTTGAAAGACAATTTGTACAACGCAGGATGACTGGTATCTATTCTGCACATGCGTCAGTATCACGGACAACTCTTATAACAAAAACTATCTTACGCTTGTTCCAAATACGCACAGTTTCCATGATATATAATACTAATGCTACAGTAGCTCCATGGCTTCTTTGGTGCTGACTGACAGCTCACAGCTGACGGCTTTGAAAAGTTACCAGACCAAATTATGTATCCTTACACGGAACCATATGAACTGAAAAAACATGTGTTTAGCAGCTGTCACTTCTGCCAGTCAAAATTTAGGTATTATACCTAAATGTTGACTGTCAGCTGTGAGCTGTCAGTCAGCACCAAAGAAGCCATTGGGCTACTGTACACTAATAGGAGACGATATTTGGTCGTACACACAGTAGTAGGACTTAATTCAGTACTAAACATAGGCGGTATCAAGTTAAGAAGTCTCCCTTCCACACCGGCCATTGACCGCGCGGGTATTGTGTGACTTACGTCCTTGTTTTGCGGTGGTTTGTTTGATACACGGATTGATTTTCCTCTCCCCCTCTCCTGAAGGAAAGGTGATGGGTCGTGAACACGTGGTGGCTCAGTCGACAGGGAACTCTCCTGCCTTGTTCGACCCTCATTGCTTGTTGTTTACATTTATGTCAAAATGAGCTGTGCCACTTTTATCAACCTGTCTTACAACCTTTTCAGACTATACACATATATGATAATTTCTCTACATTATAATTACTTACAACCTTTTCAGACTATACACATATATGATAATTTCTCTATATTATAATTACTCAATATGATAACTCTAATGAGATAAGGAATAAGAAATGAGATAATTTACACGCATTTGCGTGGAAGGTGGGGGGTAAACCATAAAGGAAAACACAACCTTAGTAGACCCGGCTGGGATTAGAACTCTGCCATCCTCATCATCAGGCCATGATAACACAAGGTTTCATTGTTAGATTGCAGTACGTGATGTTAAACGCGACCGCTTTCAGAAATCGTGTCGGTTCCATCGCGCGTTTTGTCAAAATACATTGATCCAATTGGGTCGTTGGTCCTTTTACACGGTTTTCTCGGCAGTGGACACAACACTCAACATCAAATAAATATAAATAAACTAGGGATGTGCGAGAACCATTGTTTCAATTCGAGACGAGAATATAAAAATGTATCGACACGAGAACGAGATGAGCAAACATCCTTTGAAAGTAAAACAATTTAAATTATGTTTATTAAAGTAAATATATAATTTAAAGAGTTTGACATTAGAGTTGGCGCTTGCTTTAGATTTTCCTATATATACTCATTCAGATATAACTCATACACATTTTAAATGCACTTAAAATAGTGATAGGTAGTTATCAATGAACACCATTTATAATTTAATTGTGTAGTGTAAAGGCTCATATGGTCAAAGTTTGATATTGAAAAACAATATTTATAACTTAAACATTTCTTAATAAAGGATTTTTTTTGGGGGGGGGGAGAATGCGGCTTATTTTTGGGTCAATACGGTATTATTGTAAATAATAAATTCCCGGTTTGGTTTTTTAATTCCTTAAGGTTATTTGCTTTTTTTATTTCCTGAATTTTCGAGATTAATTTTTTTAACTTTCGAGATGCGATCGAGATTATTTTTTTCTTGAATTTTCGAGTCTCGTACGTCCCTAAAATAAACCTTTCACACCCTGAGTTTGGTTCTGGAAGGTCTTTTTTACAAACAAACAATTACTCAACACTAGGATTCTGGTACGAAATAAGACCTTCGAAAACGGGTTTCCTTCCTATCAAGGTAGAGCCGCTACCGCACGTCTTAGCTATAATTTTGCGCTCGTGTGTAGGGTAATGTGAATATTAACCTGCTTGGAAATTCATACCGAGACTTTGATTTGTCAAGTTTTGTGGGAGACTTAAGTTGTGAAGATGGGCGTTCAAATAATTTTAAATAGATGGTGTCTTAATTCACCAATTAGAAAGGGAAAGTGTAAAAAAGTCCAGCGCAGACCAATGCAGGAGCGAAATTCGCGTATAATAACAATATAATTGCGGGATATATGAGTGCACTAACCGAGGCGAATAAATTCCGCGTTTTTGCTGGCTAACTTGGGACTGCAACGTCCCTCGTGGTTCACTGCATTCACTGTTTTCCCGCGTCCCGCTAGTCGTTTTTGACACTTGGTTGCAAACAGCGGTGCTGTATCATGTCAACTGAAGGAACTTTATGGAATCCAACCCTCTTCCCCCCCCCCCCCCCCCCCCCCCNCCATCGACAACAGACACCTTGCCTCCACCCGATACACCAGAGACCCGTAATCCCACTACTGGTCGCAAACGGGAGCGACTCTGGATCTCCCATATAAATCACATTGTTTGATGTTCTGGTGACCTGGTCGCGGCGATTTTTTCTGCGGCGACCAGGTCGCAAATATGGTCATACCTTGAGGCCGGTCGCGACCAGCTCGTTCTAGTGTATTACATTGTTTCATATGGGAGGGGTCGCTACGCTCACACCAATATTTTCAAATCTGTCGCTAGTCTGACCCCTCTCATATGAAACAATGCAATGCACTTTGCATAACGTCAGTCTGTCACCGGCCTAAGACTAAACTGTTTGGGACTAGGGGAGATCGGGGTTTGGATATCGGTCGAGTGTATTGAGTCACATCCCTATTCCACTATGGTAATTTAGCTTTTAACTGCAGTGTGTTAAAGAATCAAATATTTACTCATATAAGGAGAAAGTATTGTGATAGTAAAATTTTCAACCTGGAGTTTATGATGAAGCTTCCGGAACAGTTCATTGTATTTCGTTCAATCTTGATGTTTAGATGTTATATGGGTGTACCTCAAACGTATTTTAAACCCATTTTCGACACTAACCTTTACATTTAAGGTATTTTACTGATGAGTGATGCTTCAAACAATTTTATTTAAAATTGATACCTAGTGTGTTTCACTTGACAAAATTAATAAAGCTGTATAGGTTGATTTGTTTTTTTGGTGCACATTATTTTGTTTAAGGGTAGTTTAGACCTGCTGATGGTGATTTTTGAAAGTTTAAAATACATTTTTATCTAGGGAGCGTGTTACATGGCAAATAAACTATACTTGGTTTTCGAGAAAAATTCGTTTAAGGGTATTTTAATGACGACTTATTTTTGAAAAACTTGAAATATTTTGAAACTAGCTCGATTTTGTTCATAATTCATAGATGGGAATTATTTTACTTGATAGCTTATGTTAATTTTTTATAAAATAAATTAATTTAAGGATATACTAGTGTATTTGTCACCATTTTTTTAAATCGACATTTTTTGAAAATGGTCATTAAAATTTATTTCAGAATAGGTAGCTGGGAATTGTTTTTCATCATAAATTAAATTTTTACGTTTACATAATTAATAATTCGAGGGTAGTCTACAATTGACTGATTTTACAAAATTTCATATGGAAATTTTTTTTGAACAATTTTGTTAAAAATGTATTAAAAATTATTATTGTGAATTGCAAGGTAGCCTATGTTTGTTTTTCTGAGGAAATCAACAGTTTAATGCAGGGTTGTAGAGTCGGTACGCCAAGCCTTCGACTCCCATTGTTATAATAGCCTACTACAAGTTTTTATTTTGAGTCTTGTGTCGGTACATCTTTACCGACTCTGATCCCACCCAAACATTACATGACTCCGGGCCGTATGCAAGATAATAATGCCTAGCACCGCGTCTTACTACCCGTTCGGGTTATACACTTAGGTACACTACTGGGCTAGGAATTGGGAAGGTGGAATATAGAGGAAGTGAACCCGCATCTGCGTGGAAGGAGAGTAGAAAACCATTTAGGAAAAAACACCCCCAGTTCACCCGACCGAGATTTGAACCTTGATCTTCCCTTTCTTGGTAGTCTAGCTCAACACGAAACTAGCGTGTTAGCTAACTAAGTCACCGGGGCGTGCCGTATTTAAGAACTTGACGAAGTGGATGCTAAGTGGACACTAGCGTTGGTTTGCTTGCGTCATCATAGGTTAAAAGGTGGATCGGTAGTGTGCTCGGGACCACACTATCGGTCCACTAAGCATTCACTAACGTTCTTGCCTACCGCCCTCCGACGCCACGGCCTTGGTTTAATGAAAACCTTTTATTGGAAAGTTTGTCCAAAGCTATAATAAACTACAGTAGAAAGATTGCACGATTGTCTCCTACCATTTATTTAGTAGTAAGATGAGTCATAATATCCGCCGGAAAACCGCGTGGTAGAAATCATTTGTGTGATAATATTCTAAAATCAAAACGCGCGCTGAAAAAACGGCACCACAGACCTAATGGAGCGCGTAGTTGTCAGATCTCTCTTTAGAGAAACTATTTTTACTTTCAGAACATATCATAATTATCTCATGTAATGTTTATTATGTTGACTCTAATACATACATCTTATGGTTTGATTTATGGCATTAATATTTAAATTTTGTATTATCATTATTATATTATCTAAAACTGATTTAAGACCGGCACTCGGGCACTGCACAATGAGTAAATACCTATTTTAACAAATTTACAGCCTAAACAATGAATACTAATCATGCCTACTATACATATAATAAATATGGGGAAAAAGTATATGATCAAACTTTTTGATTCCAAACGTGACTAAACAATAGAATCCCATCTGGGCTTATACCACCTTGTTGAATTGCCCGTTTTTTTGCTCATGCCAAATTATTATTAAGGCAAAGGGGCAGGAGGAGTTGCTATATATGTACGTAATGATTTAAGAGTAAAGCGGATTTCTTCCTCTCCTGTATCTTTTGCTGATAAAGTTTAATATATGTTGAGTGAAATTACAATGGTATCTATAAATTTTTTTAACTGCAATACTATACAAACCTCCTAAAATACATGATTGGGGTAACTTTGAAGCTGATCTTATTAACTATAATTCTGATCACACTATCTATAATTATGGGCGATTTTAACATTGCTTTATTAAATAGCGGTTCAAATGATACACAAAAGTTGCGAAATATGTTTCACTCTTGTAAACTTATCTTCTTCTCTCTTGAAGCCACTCATCATACATCATTACTTGACCTCATAGTTACATCCACTAATGAGAAGGGCCTAGTTTGTGGCCAAATGGCGGCACCTGGGCTTTCTAACCACGACTTAATATTTCTGGCATATTCCTTACGTACGCCTAGACGTGTTCCTAAAATTATTACTTATCAAGACATGAAGCATATAAGCTATCACATGATGCTAGCATTGCCCCATGGGAGTATATAAAGGCAGCTGCAACCCTTGACGAAAAGGTTGAGTGTCTGAATCGCATAATTAAGAGCCTATATGACAAACATGCACTTCTCTAAACGAAACATGTGACGCGAGCGCCCGCCCTCTGGTTGACTGACAACATTCGAAGTATGATGGCTCATCGTGACGCTGTTTGGGTAATATAAATGTGCATGCAAAACGTCTGCTGATGCTACTTCACTATTAGTGTATTTAAAAAAATTACGCAATAAATGCACTAGTGCTGTTATAAAAGCCAAGCTTGAATACACATCTCGCTTATTTGAAGTGGAAAATTGAATTGGTAGTTGCTGTAAAAATCTCCGTGGTATAAGGATTGGTCAAAATAAACTTGACTATGCTACTGAGATAAGCTCAGACACATTTAACGAGCAATTTACAGCCCTTTCGCAACAGACTGACCCACGTCACAACACTTTCCTGAATCTAATTATCCAAACGATAACCGATTCTATTTTTCACCAGTGACAATTCAGGATGTAATTAAATCATTATGCAGAATTAAATCCAAGGCGATTGGGGTTGACGAAATTTTAATTAGCTTCCTTCTCTTAATTTTACCTTTTTTCACTACTCCAATAACCAATATTTTTAATTTCTCACTTACAAATGGTGTATTTCCTAAGCTATGGAGAATGGCTTATATTATCCATGTACCCAAGATTAACAACCCGACTAGTGTTAGGGACTTCCTTCCTATTTATATTATCCCTACTCTATCTAAAGCGCTCGAATATTTGGTGCACACACAAACTTTGTACTTCATTAACGAGCATGCCTTGCTAAAGCAATTTCAATCTGGTTTTCTTCCTAAGCATAATACGGTATCGACATTAATAAATGTAGTTGATGACATTCGTCTCGCTATGGATGGTAAGAATATTACTATACTCACCTTAACTGTGCTAATCACAATATCATCCTACGTAGATTGTTTGAGTCATATGTTTTCTTTGAGTGCTATGCAATGGATGAAGTCTTATCTTACTGGTAGGTAGCAGAATGTGAACGTCAATGGAAATTTCTCCTCGTGGCTATCGGTTAGGACCGGTGTCCTCCAAAGCTCTATATTAGACCCACTTTTGTTCTCATTATTTATTAATGCTCGACTTCAGAGGCTGCATAATGTGTGTGTTCGATTTATCTTTAATCTGAAATATCGATATCATGTTACTCCACACTTGCGGAAGCCTGGTTGGATGAGACATTCTCGTTCACTGCTGTACACAGTAATTACGACTGGCTTACTTGGCTATCTGGCCTCTCGATTTAAATTTCGACAAGTACAGGATGGTCCCTGCACTCGCTCTCAGTCAGCTAACTTGCTCTGTGTTCCAAGATTCAAAACTAATTTTTATTTAAAATATTTCACTGTCTCATCTGCCTTAGCCTGGAACAAGGCACCTGTATACTTTACAAATATCTTCTGATTTTGGAAACAAACTTACCAACCATTATATATCTAGCGTGTTTGCTGCGGCATAATCCATGTGTGTGCGTGTTTGGTGTAAGAATGTTTACTAATTTTATCTTATTTCATCTTTCTGTTTCCACTGCTGATCTAGAGATACTATGATCAAGTTTATGTTCATGTGTATGGTTTTCCTCAAATACTTGTCTCCTGTGTTTTATTTAATGATAATAATTGATAAATGCAGTGTAATGTTAACTTAAGACATGGTCAAATGTAAGAGAAGGCCTATGCCTTAATCTCGCCATGTAAACAAAGACAATAATAATAATAACTCGTGACTTTTGGTGGACTTATTATGGTAAGTTTCAAACAGCTGTACTTTGGCTTTTCAGTTATGCGTCAGTTCTCGTTTTCGCCAGTTATCAATTCATTATTCAGTTATTCATGGGGGTTAAGCTCAGCTGAGTTATATTTATTGCTACGTATCTTGGGCCCGTATTTGGCTATCATCAACTTACACCAATTTAAATCAATAACATAATAAAGTAAGGATTAAGAAGGTTTCTAAGTGAAAATTCTCCACTATATGCCTTGAGAGACGTAAACAAGTTTATTAACCCACCCCCAAGGGGATTACTTTTTTAACCTGCACTTTCTGAACAATTCATCATATGACTTAAACATTAATATACTGATACCTTCATCGGTGGCCGCATGGTATAAAGCGTCACTCTCTCATTAGACTATACTTATGATGACATGGAGTTCGGGGTTCGAATTCCGGTCGGGGCCTTTGAGGGGCTATTCCTAAACGATTTTACACCACGTAAATGCGGGTACACTTTCTATAAATTCAACCTCCCTCATTCCGAACATATTAGCGTTATTAGTAAATATGCGTATGTATAACTTTTTTAATTTATCACTGCGTCTTACTACCCGTTTGGGCTATAACTTGAACAGATAGTAAGACGCGGTACTAATATAATATAGAACAAATTCAACATCTATTCTCCAGCTGTAAAATCTTGGACCATGCCTGTGGAATAGAACGCAGGATGCGAATTTATTTTTCCGAGAACGGTGCAGAGCTCAAGCACGCATTTAGAGCGATATTATTGGACCTAGGTCTTGGCGCTGCCTTTGAACAGGGTGGTGTGCACATTTAGCGCAATTCGTTATATCTATAAGATGTTCCTTGCAAGTATTTTCCACTTAAAAATATATTTTTTTGCGCTCTTACACAAATTTCTTGATTTTGGTTATACAGTATTTCAAAGAAAGGCTGTTTTGGTTGAAAGCAAAGAATAAGAGTAACTGACAATTCAAATAGGCTACATTGAAGTAGGCGTATAATTAGCCAGCTGTAAGGTAAAATTCTTTTAAAAACAAACACAAATATACCAACAAACATTCAGTTAATTGTGAGCATAAAAAAAAAGTAACAAAATTAATTTTAAACTCAAGCTAAGCACTAAGCAACATGCTATTAATTTTATTGTGTGACAGCAAACAATATATCTTAGTTTTGTCTCTTGTTTTAGGTTAACACTAGAATTATTAAAACTATGGTCAAGTTGGGCTCATAATCTTGAGAGTCCATTTCACCCTTTGTTTAACGCATAGCTCGGGTACCTAGGTAATACAGCTCAAACCAGGCATTGTATTGACCACTGAAACGGTTTTTTCCTATTCTAAAAACACAACAAAATTGGAAAAAAAATATATATAAAGCTATTTTTTTTCAAACAGTTCCCAATTACGGTGTTGTCAAATGATGACTGCAGAAAACTGCATTTCATTCATTGTCTGGTTCGAGAATAATTTTGTATGGGAATGAAAGTGACCAGACAAAAGGTAAATGGTTTTGCAGTTTTTATAGCAATTTTGTTTGGGTCATAATACATGCTTCAGTACAACCATAGAGATTAATTTTCTTCGCATGGTGACCTAAATCCGTCAAGGGTATCCTGGAATTTAATGCCTTTTTTCTTCATTCAAAAGGTTTATCCAAACTTACTGTCGCTATGCTCAAGCTAGATATTCAACAACGTTGATATCACCATGTGAAGAAAACTAAACGATCTGTTTGTACTGAAGTAATATTTTATTTATTTGGGTCAAAAATATGTTTTTATAATTAAGTAAAACTTCAATAACACTGCCCGTTTTTCGCGTTGCTTACATTCCCACCTTGATATCCTGGTTAAAAGTTTCTAGGAGGGGTGGGCTCTCAAGCAGGGTTTGAAAATAAACTTAAAAAAAACCCAGCCAGCCTGAGTTTTATTGGGTTTTTATGAGTTTTATCAGGAACGTCTTAAACTTTGATTTCCATGTACCTATTATATATAGCGTTGAGTGTAAATTAAAAAGTAAATTTGTTAAAGCTCTTAATAATGTGACTAGTATGCTGCACATAGGATACGTTATGCCAACTGCAATTAGACTTATTTCATGTAAATAATATATATATATATATATATATATATATATATATAAACAAGGTTATAATAATGTCATTCTAATTTCATTATTAAATCATTTCATAACAAACTTTAATATTTTCTAAGTTTTTATAGAACTATAAATATATTTTATAAATACATTAGGTCCATTTAGTATTTTTGATGTATTTAGCCTAAATGAATGTAAACTTTCATCCACTTTGGAATTTTTCCCTTGTTTCTAGTTTTCCTGTACTAAAAGCTGTGATATTTCCTTTGTGTACACTGATTGGATGATGGAAAACTGTGTAGGTAGCTGCTTGTATACTGTTCTAACACACCTTGGCGGCTTATATGATCCTGTAATTTTATAGTGCTGGAAATATGAAATTTTGAAGAAAAAAAACCCGCTTACTGCACCAAGTAGGGGTTTTAAAGTGGGCCCACCCAAAAATACCCGTGTGGATCTTTTCGGGTTGGGCCCACGTTGGCTAAGCTGTCATACCTAAACACGAGCCGAACTATTTACGGCACAAGTAAAGTCTAGTTGAGCAATAATATATTTTATCTCGGTTTTTATCTGACTTTTTTAAACCATTAACATTATATCTATTTTAAACCATTAACATATATCTTTCATCTTTGTTAAATAAAAAGGTTAGGATATCATACTGATCGCGATTTAAGAACTCAATCAGTTCAACTTGTACGATGACGCACTGTTTGTTACTGATTGTGCAGTGATATGGAATGTTCTGTTACAGAAACAAAGCCTGAGGGAGACACTAAGGGGGAACATAAGTGAAGGATGGGGGAAATACTTAAGTCTGTGTTTCAAGATACATTATTTTCAATACATATTATTTAACTATGTTGAAATAATATATTTTATAATTCATCTTTCCATTGTTAAGTGCGTATCGGGTAGGAGACCACCTAGGTACTCCCTTGGCGATTCACACGCATCTGGTTGCTGTTTACAAAAGTAAAACTTAAAACAAATCGGTGTTTATAGTGTAATTAGTTCACTGAAAGTTCAAAGTAGAGCACATTTGCACTGTCTAGACGGGCAATTTTACTAACGCACTGCTATTTATGCTAAAATATCCTGATGTCACATAGCAAGAAAATATTGATTTCGGAATGAGAAGGCTTTATTTTTAGTTGGCAGTTTTGTATACGATGACTAAACACCATGAAAAGTTTGTGTTTACATTTAGGAATATATATATATATATA